>JABUQX010016551.1:0-32500 GCA_015478945.1 Trachelipus rathkii | reverse complement strand
TTATTATTATTATTATTATTATATTAATTATATTTATTTATTAATTATTATTATATTATTATATCATTATATTATTACTAGTTGATATTATTATTATATCTTATTATATTATTATTTCTAAAACAAAAAAATATTTTAAAGTTCCAAACATAAAAGTGCAGTTTTGATCAGTACTCTTTTTCTTCTCGAAACGCTTTTTCTAAACGCCCTACATCACCAGTACTTCATCCCTGTACAAGGAGAGTCAAATTTCATCAAATTTTCCAAAGTGCAGTTTCTGATCATCTCTCAAATTACTTCTTTTAAAGGTTCTTCTGTACTTCGCCCACCCTCAGTATATCCCTATAGTACTGAAAAAGTATGAATTCGGAAAATTCCCAAATTTCAGAATTTGATCAGTTTAAACCTTCCTCTGTAGTACCTACATCTACAGTACCTCATTACGGTCCAAAAGGAGTTGAAATTCAGGAAAATGTCATAAGTCAAGATTTTGATAAGTTCCCGTTTTCTTCATCTGACCCAATTTCTGACACGTCTGAACCACTGGTACTACCTCCCAATGCTTCATTACGTTCCAATTCGTATTTTTCCACAGATGCGAATAGCAATATTCATGGAATGTACTCAAATAACATTTTCAAAGGTTCAAAAACGTTGAATCAGATGATAATGTATCATACATGTTTTACTCTTCTTCAGTTGTCCGAAATATACCTTATTCTAGGTATACCTTCCTGTCAAAGTTGAGTCCGGGCATATATTTTTTTTTCTTTTCCTTTTTTTTTTTTTTAAATTATTTACATTTTTCAAATTTTTATTTTTCCTTTTTTATTTTTTATTTTTCATTTTTTTTATTTTTAATTTTTATTTTTATTTTAATTTTTATTTTTATTTATTTTTTATTTTTTATTTTTATTTTTTTTTTATTTATATTTAAAAAATTATTTTTTTATATTTTATTTTTCATTTATTAATTTTTTATTTCTTTTTCATTTATTTTTGTTTTATTTTTGAAAAAATATTTTGTTTTTCTAAATTTTTTTAATTCTTATGTTTATAACGTAAAAAAATTTACATTTTTACCCACTCTAAAGCAGTGAATCAGTAAATCAAACCACCCACCCTACCCTCCCCATCCCACCCGTGATCTATTGATCTATTGATTCAAGTAATATTTTGTATACATAGCACAAAACTTTTATTCCTATTATGTTTATGACTTAAAAAATGGCATTTTAACATACCCTAAAGCAGTAAATCAGTAAATCAAACAAACCTTCCCTACCCCCCTCCCCTCCTCCCACCATCCCAATATCTATGTCTTTTGTTTCAAGTCCCATTTAACGAGTATCATTTTCCGATAACATAACATAAAAAACAAGTTCTTTTAACACTGATCAACGAATATATTGTAACGCTAACAAAGTGTTTCACGTTAATAAAGCTGAACATAGCATCACCTGAACTAAGAATATAATGTACAACAACAAACCTAGCACGCCTTATGCAAGAATAAACTGCTAACATACTTAACAACAGTAAAGTAACTAACATAGTATACAAAAATGTAACCTATTAACACTTTGTCAAGCATATCTCTAACATAATTAATGTTAACTTTTACATTAACATGGTAATATTTAACAAAAATTTATCAAACCTTACTTTAATTGTCATACTGATCAACGAATATATGTTAACGTCACAAAATTTTCACATTAATAAAGCATACATAGCATCACCTGAACTAAGAATATAATGCACAACAACAAACCTAACACATCTTAAGCAAGAATAAACTGCTAACATTAACAAAGTTCCATACTTAACAACAGTAAAGTAACTAACATAGCATACAAACAAATAATTGCAAACATAATAAAGTTTTATCCAGACATAGCATAAAAAAATAAGTTCTTTTAATTAGAATTGATAGTACCTGTTTTTTTTAATTGATTGTCAACTTGAAATCAATTAAAATCAGCCAAATCAAACCACCACACCCCCTCCCCTCCTAGATCATCCATGTTCTATTGAGCTAATTGATCTATTGTTCTATTGATTGAGTAAATAAATATTCGCATCAAAATATATGTTTATAAGGTCGTAGAACTCGAATATGATGGTTGCAGGTTCGTAAAGGGTGTCTGGGGACCCTCCGGAGGGGGTGTCCCCAGAAGAAATGCACGGATCTCAAAACAGAAGAAGAAGAAAGAAGGAGGAAGAAGGAAGGAGGAAGGATGGAGGAAGGAGACTGAGAAGGCGAGAGAGAGTTGGTACCGGCACCGGTGCGGAGCCGTTCGGCCCTGAGTAGTATACCATGGTTTTTAGCCTCAGGACTTTTTATTAAAAACGTCAACTAAAGAATATATTGTTTGCTATTTTAAAATGCGCTTCAAATGTGAGTTACTTCTTTCAATTTAAATTTTATAATTTATTTTCAAATTTTTATTATTTTTTATTTATTATTTAATATATTTTTGTTTTATTTGTTTTAAATATTTTGTTTTTACTAAAAAAATTTATGCTTTTCATGTTTATAACGTAAAAAATTTGCGTTTTTACAAACCCTAAAGCGGTAAATCAGTAATCAAACCACCCACACCAACCCTCCCCACCCCCTCATTAATCTATGAATCATTGATCTTAATTCAAGTCCATACTTTGGTATAACATAAAAACACAACAAATTTTATTTATGTTTTTTATTATATTGTTTTAGAAAATATATTCTTACTAAAACTTTTATTCTTTTATGCTTTATAACGTAAAAATTAGCGTTTTTACATTTAGCCTACCCTAAAGCAGTAAATCAGTAAGTCAAACCACTCTCCCCACCCCTACCCTCCATCCACCTTACCATGATCTATTGATCTAGGTATTTCACGAGTATCATTTGGATAAAAACCATAAAAAAAAAATCAAGTTCTTTATACATTGACAAACCAACTATATGCTAACGTAACAAGTTTTCCGTTAATAAACTAACATAGATACCTGAACTAAGAATATAATGTACAACAACAAACCTAGCACGCCTTATGCAAGAATAAACTGCTAACATACTTAACAACAGTAAAGTAACTAACATAGCATACAAAAATGTAACCTATTAACACTTTGTCAAGCATATCTCTAACATATTAATGTTAATTTTACATTAACATGGTAATATTTAACAAAAATTTATCATAACCTTCTCTAATTGTCATACTGATCAACGAATATATGTTAACGTCACAAAATTTTCACATTAATAAAGCATACATAGCATCACCTGAACTAAGAATATAATGCACAACAACAAACCTAACACATCTTAAGCAAGAATAAACTGCTAACATTAACAAAGTTCCATACTTAACAACAGTAAAGTAACTAACATAGCATACAAACAAATAATTGCAAACATAATAAAGTTTTATCCAGACATAGCATAAAAAAAATAAGTTCTTTTAATAAAATTTCATAGTAAGGTATAATAGTTTACTGATCCTAAAACAGTAAATCAATAAATCAGCAAATCAAACCACCCACCCCTCCTCCCTCCTAGATTCCATGAACTATTGAGCTATTGTTCTATTGATTGAGTAAATAAATATTCGCATCAAAATATATGTTTATAAGGTCGTAGAACTCGAATATGATGGTTGCAGGTTCGTAAAGGGTGTCTGGGGACCCTCCGGAGGGGGTGTCCCCAGAAGAAATGCACGGATCTCAAAACAGAAGAAGAAGAAGAAGGAGGAAGAAGGAAAGAGGAAGGATGGAGGAAGGAGACTGAGAAGGCGAGAGAGAGTTGGTACCGGCACCGGTGCTGGAGCCGGTGCGGTGCTGAGTTAGTATACATTGGTTTAGCCTCAGCTTTTTTATAAACGTCAACTAAAATATATTGTTTGCTATTTTACATTTATTCTTTGTGTTTCATTTTTGTTTTCAATTTAAATTTTATAATTTATTTTCAAATTTTTATTATTTTTTATTTATTATTTAATATATTTTTGTTTTATTTGTTTTAAATATTTTGTTTTTACTAAAAAAATTTATGCTTTTCATGTTTATAACGTAAAAAATTTGCGTTTTTACAAACCCTAAAGCGGTAAATCAGTAAATCAAACCACCCACCCAACCCTCCCCACCCCCTCATAATCTATTGATCTATTGATCTTTTGATTCAAGTCATACTTTGTATAACATAACACAAAATTTATTTTATTTTTTTTATTATATTTGTTTAGAAAATATATCTTTACTAAAACTTTTATTCTTTTTATGCTTATAACGTAAAAAATTAGCGTTTTTACATACCTACCCTAAAGCAGTAAATCAGTAAGTCAAACCACTCTCCCCTACCCTCCTACCCTCCATCCACCTTACCATGATCTATTGATCTAGTATTTCGAGTATCATTTTGGATAAACATAAAAAAATCAAGTTCTTTATACACTGACCAACGAATATATGCTAACGTAACAAAGTTTTCACATTAATAAAGCTAACATAGCATTACCTGAACTAAGAATATAATGTACAACATCAAACCTAACACGCCTTAAGCACGAATAAACATCTAACATTAACAAAGTCCACACTTAACAACAGTAAAGTAACTAACACAGCGTACAAACCGTAACCTATTCACACATTGTCAAGGCATTCGTCTAACATATCAATATTAATTTTACATTAACATGGTAATAGCTAACAAAAATTTATCATAACCTTGTCTAATTATCATACTGATCAACGAACATATGCTAAGGTAACAATTTTAGACATTAATAAAGCTTACGTAACATCACCTGAACTAAGAATATAATGCACAACGACAAACCTAACACAACTTAAACAAGAATAAACTGCTAACATACTTAACAACAGTAAAGTAACTAACATAGCATACAAAAACGTAACCTATTCACACTTTGTCAAGCATATCTCTAACATATCAATATTAATTTTACATTAACATGGTAATATTTAACAAAAATTTATCATAACCTTGCCAATTATCATAACTGACCAACGAATATATGCTAACGTAACAAAGTTTTTTACATTAACAAAATATTATTTAACAAAAATTTGTCATAACCTTACCTAACTATCATAATTCCCAACGAATAATTGGTAACAACAAACAAAAGTTTTATCCAAACATAGCAAAAATATAATTCTTGGGAATAAAAATAATCATAGTAAAGTGTAAGTAAGTTTACTGACCTAAAGCAAGTAAATCGAGTAAATCAAATCCACCCACTCCCCTCCCTCTCACCCTTCCATGATCTATTGATCAGTATCATTTTGGATATACTGTAAATAATTCCCAGGAGAAAAAATAAGTTCTTGTATATACTAACCAAACGAATATATGCTGACGTGAACAAAGTTTTCACATTAATAAAACTAACATAGCATAACCTGAACTAAGAATATAATGCACAACATCAAAACTAGCACATCTTACACACGAATAAACTACTAACATTAACCAAGTTCCCTTCTACAACAGTAAAGTATACTAGAACACAGCGTACAAAACGAACCTATTCACACTTTTTTCAACGCATATCTCTAACATTATCTATGTTAAGTAGAACCACATATTTAATATTTAACAAAAATTTATCAAACCCTTCTAATTATCATACTGACAACGATAATATAATGAAAACACTTTTTTACATTTAACATAGTAATATTTAACAAAAATTTATCATGTCCAACGAAATAAGTTCAACATAAACATTTTATCCAAAGCCATAACAGAAAATAAGTGCTTTGAATAAATATCATAGTAAAGTGTAATAGTTTTAGTGATTTTAAAGCAGTAAATCAGTAAATCAAACCACAAGCCCCCACCCCCTCCCCACGCACCCTTCCATGATCTATTAAAGCTATTGAGAGGGCTTTGATCAAGCATATTTCGAGTATATTTTGATAAAACATAACATAAAAAATTAGTTCTTTATATACTGACCAACGAGTATATGGCTAACGTAACTAAGTTTTAACATCAATAAAAGCTAACATATGAAGTAACCTGAAATAAGAAATAATTTAAAAACGAGAAAACCTAACATATCTTACGCTCGAGATAAACAGTCCAAAGCATACAAAGCTTCCCATTCTTAACAACAGTTAAAGTAACTAACATAGCATACAGAACGATAACCTATTCACCCTTTTTCAAACGTATCTGTAACATATCATTATTATTTTTTACCTTAATATAGCAATATTTAACAGAAATATATCATAACCTTACCTAATTATCATACAGACCAACAAATATATGCTAAGGTAACAAAGTTTTCACAGCGATAAAGCTTAACATATCATAGCCTGAACAAAGAAATAATGTACAACGAACCTACCTTAATTAAGTGTAAATTAATGCTAACATTAACAAAGTTCCCTACTGTTCAAAGGGTCAAGCAGCTAACACTGACATACAAAACGCAAATGTATTCCCAACTGTTTTCCACTATCAGCAACGCTCAAGCAGTATTATCTAACAAAATCCCTTAACAAAGTGTTGAACTATGAATTGATACTATCTTCATCAAAGTGTCACTCATATCAAATATAACATCATTTTGAAATATGAATAAACGTAGACATTTAGCAAAATTCCTGGCAAACCTAACATTACTCAACAAAAAAACTTAACCTATGCCCACGGTTTCTAACACATCATCGCCATTTAACACAGTAATATTTTACGAAAACTTATCATTTCCTAACAATCAGTTTTAATTTCACATTGTCATAGTAATATTACAAACGTAACAGAAATTAAACACAGCCTAACATATCTAACACTTACAATAGGCGAAAACCTACAATAGATACTAACATTTCTAACTACGAATAAGACATTAACATTTGAACCTATGAATAAGTTCTCAACCTATCCCTCATTACACAGCAAAACTCGACCTATCCCTACTTTTAATCATATCATCAACAGATAAAGCATATTATCTAACAAAATTCCTTAACAAAAGTGTCCAAACTACAAAGATACCAACATCTTGAACTATAATTGATGCTACTTTATCAAAGTGTCATGCATATCAAATATAACACATTTTAAACTATGAATAAACGTGGACGTTAACAAAAATTCTCTGTCAAACATCATAAAAATAACCCTATCGATTAATACAGAATCAACGAATAACGATAGCATAATATCTTAAACTAAAAACATATAGTCCATAACATACCTGACATACATTAAGCGTGAATAAACTGTCGATATAACAAAGTATAACATATCTAGCTTACTATAGACAAACTGGTAGGTTCGGCAACAGCGCATCATACAGAGGCGATTTGGCAGAACTGTAAGCTTTCAATTATTATTATAGTAGTAGTAGTAGTAGTAGTACTATTTAATAATCATAACAAAGTTTTTAATAACCGTAACTAACATAAATCACCTAAACTAGGAACATAACATACTGACACACGGAAAGCATCACATTAACAAAGTACACTACTTAATATCAGTAAAGTAACTATCACAGTATCACAAAGCGAACCAAACTCCCTTACACCCCTGCCAAAGAAACTAAAATATCATAACTTACCAAGTGTTTTGATGCTATGACTCAGGTGTTCAAGGTTAGGCTTATCACTGTAAGCTTATCATTAGGGATACTTTCATGTTTATACAAAAGCTTTCACGAATGCGCTCACTCATCAACATAATCTCAATCTTTACTATACATAACAGACCAATTTTCATCATAAGCCACTACTTGGAGATCAACCCCAGAGAGTTGCATGAAGATCATCTTGGGGTACCCCGAAGGGGGGTGTAAAAAGGCTGTGCCCTTATGTAACCGCTTACACCCCCCTTCGGTACCCCGAGATGTCTTCATGCAGCTCCGTGATGTCTCCGTGTAGTTGGACTGAATCGTTGAAAAATTGGTCGTTATGTATAGTAAAAGCTTGAGATTTAATGTTGCGAGTGAGCGCATTCATGAAGCTTTTGTATAAACATGAAAGTAACCCTAATGATGAACCTACCGTGTAAGCCTAACGACTCGAAGGTATTGCGTAATGTTTCGAAAGGTATGATAGTAAGTTGTTAGCTTTTATCGTTGATCTGTCATGCATCATAGGTTACTTTATATGTTTGACAAGAGGAATTTTGCTAAATTCCGCGTTTAATTTCATCAGTTCAAAATATGTTATATTTGATATGCAAGACACTTTGATAAGTTAATTTATAGTTCAAGATGCGGGTATCTTTGATAGTTTGGACATTTTTTTAAGGAGTTTTGTTAGATAAGACTGCTTTAGCTGCTGATTATATGATTGAAAAGCAAGGATAGTTGAGTTTGCTGTTTGTAATGAGGGTAAGGTTGAGAACTTATCATACTCAAATGTTAATGTCTTTTGCCGTAGTTCCAAATTTAGTAATCTATTGTAGTTTTTTTTTAATTTGTAAGTGTTAATATTTTGTTTAATATCTGCTACGTTTTGTCAAATATTACATTGCACAATGTAAATTAAACTGATTGTTAGAAATGATAAGTTTCGTTAAGATATTACTTTGTAACTGGTGACGTGTGTTATAAATGGGGGCTTAGGTAAGTTTCTTGCTGATAATGTTAGGTTCACCGATAATCTTGGCTAAATGTCTACGTTTAGTTCATAGGTTCAAAATAGCGTTATATTTGATGTGAGTCGCATTTGTTACGTAGTATCAATTCATAGTCAAGATGGGTTATCTTTATAGATTGTCACTTGTTAAGGGATTTGTTAGATGATACATGCTTCCTTATCTTCGATATCGCTTGGAAAATAGGGATACTGAGTTTTGTATGCCTGTTAGCTACTTACCTCTGATAAGTAGGGAAACTTTGTGATGGTACAGATTATAATATACGTAAGGTGTGTTAGGGTTGTCGTTGTATATTATATTCTTAGTTCAGGTTATGAAATGTTAGCTTTATTGATGTGAAAACTTTTTTACCTTAGCATATATATTCGCTGGTCCGTATGATAATTAGGTAGGTTATGGATAAATTTTGCTAAATATTACTACGGTTAATTAAAAATAACAATGATATGTGTTACAGATATGATGAAAAAGTGTGTATAAAATACGTTCTTTATGTAAGGTTAGTTACTTTATTACCGTTGTTAAGTATAGAAATTTTGATAATGTTGGCTGTTTATTCGCGCGTAAGCATGTTAATAGGTTTGTCGTGTGTACATGATATTCTTAGTCAGTTATGAATATATTAAGCTTTATTGATGTTAACAACTTTTGTTTTAAGTTAGCATATATTTGTAGGTTATATATAAAGAACTTATTTTATGTTAGTTTATCCAAATGATACTCGAAATATGACTTTATCAATAGATCATGGAAGGTGGGGTGGGGAGTGGAGTGGAGGGGCTGGTAATTTGATTTATTTTACTGCTTTAAATTCGAGAAACTATTACACTTTACTATTGATATTTATTCAAAGAGCTATTTTTTTAGTTTGGATAAGAACCTTTGTTATTTTTGTTAGTTTGGATAAACTTTGTTATTTTGCAATTATTCGTGAGTATTATGATAGTTAGGTAAGGTTATTGATTGAATTTTCGTTAAATGATTTTTTTATTGTTCTATAAAAACTTTGTTCATAGCATATTCCGGGTAATATGATAATAGACCGGTTTTTTTTTATTAATATTACCATGTTAATGTAAAATTAACATCATGTTAGAGATATGCTTGAAAAAATGTGTGAATAGGTTACGTTTTGAACGCTGTTTTAGTTACTTTACTGTTGTTAAATACGGAACTTTGCTAATGTTAGTAGTTTATTCGAGCGTAAGGTGTGTTAGGTTTGTCGTTGTATATTATATTCTTAGTTCAGGTTATGCTATGTTAGTTTTATTAATGTGAAAACTTTGTTACGCTAGCATATATTCGTTGTTTAGTATTTAAAGAACTTATTTTTATGCTATGTTTATCCGAAATGATACTCCTTAAATAAATTAAATTGCAAAAACCTTCCTACTCAAATCCATCCCCAAACAAACCAAGTCATCTCCGGATATTACCTTCTCCTCTCCGTCTCTCTTCACCAACACTACATGGAATGCAGAAATTTATCTCCCATCAGACCACATTTCATTTTATAATCATTTATCAAACAGCAAAAATAGCCAACCCCAAAATGACTTCAACTTTTACAAATTACCAAAATGCAAACTGGCAAAATTTTACCCAACACATCGAATCTCACCTTCCAACCCTGGCAATCAACAACTCCCACTCTTTACATAAATCTATAGATAACTTCACTAAATTAGTCCAAAAAGCCTCTAACATTTACATAACGAAAGATCATAGGAAACACTATAACCCCTCACTAACACCCGAAATCTGTAACATGATAAAACAAAGAAACATCATCCGACAACAAAAAATCAAATGCTCCTGATCTAGCTATACAAATAAATTCCATAAATTGAAATCTCCCATCTCATCTCCACCCATAAAGCAGAAAAATTAAAGAAACACGCAATGGAAAACATGGGCAGGCCTGAAGAAGGGTGAACATGGCAAATAATAAATCGCCTCCATAACTCCGAGAACAACGCTTCACCCTCCATCAAACTGCACTGCAACATCTTCGCACAACACTATTCCAATATATCTAACAAAACCACTTCACTCTCTTTACAGAAGATCTGCCCACCCCTACCAACCAATCCACCAAACTAATCACTTACGGCAGACGCACAGTCAGTCTCATTTCCCACATCCACTTGTAAACACAGCCATCCCAGCACACCGCCAAGAATGACCTACAATTGATTAGAAAACCTGGCTACTCACCATAGAATGACAAGTCCTCCCACCTTTAAATCCTCCATTGACCCTCCTAACCACTGCGCGCCACCAATCCTCAAGTTCCACCCAATACGTCCTATTTGAACAACAACCGCCGCTTCCCTAAACAAAAACCCGCATAAAATATTAGGACTCACTTACGACAAACATATGACTTTCTCCCCCCCACATCGACCAAATAACTTCCTCAACCCAACGGAAATTAAACACCGCTCCGAACTCGCTCCCAACACAACTTCACAATTTCAGTGACAGAAAACACACCCTTATCCACAATCTACAAACAACTCGCAACAGAACCTACTATAAGAAATTATGCCTCGCCCCGCATGGTTCCGCACACTATCACAATCCAACAGCTTAAATGAAATGTGCAAGTTGACACAAAACGTTTGCCGCTATAGAGATAATCACTGATGTCGAAAGACACCCGCATCCAGGCATGTACAGTGAGCGAGACACACATTCCTTCCCATCCCTACCACTGAACATGGTAGGGCACAATTTTCCAGAAAACATCTCAAATCCAACCCATCCATAGGCCACCAAATACTCTCCAACCCCCCTGACACAGACTAAAATCCCCTCCTCACCAGCCCAACTTTATAATGACATCTACAACAACGATTCCTTCCCCCACCCCAAATAGGTCTTGGCTGCTCTCTGCACATCATACCCAATTAACTAACACATATCTACAAAATCGCCCAATAACAATCTACTAAACAGACGCCATCCCCAAACATCTCCCGCCTACAGAAGAATCACTCGTCCAGAAGAAAACCAAATTAACCCTCGCCCGGAGGCAGATCAGGGGCCACCACCGCACAAATCTTATGCAATATAGAATTCAGATTTCAAACTAAGCAACGTTATACTCCCCATTTGCCTAGAATGTCGTATATCCCCGGAACAACAATAGAGCACTGTCCTTCGGAGTGCCCCGCCTCATTGACGCTCTCCGCGGTAACCGACCTTTGCTGGCTAGACTGGTCTTATTCTTGACCTGTGGGAGACGCGCCCTGGAAGCGGTGGCGCGGGCTTTCTGGAGGCGGTGTGGCCCCCTCCAATTAAGGGTGGGGATCATAGGGGCAAAGGGAATGTTATATATAATATATTGAAGTATAGTAAGTATATAGTAGTATATGATATATATATATATATAGTATATATATATAATTATATTATTAGGTAGTAGTACTTGTGATATGATTATGTGATATTACATTGTATTATTTATAACAGTGGTATTTTTGTAGTGATATAATATATATATATATAGTATATATATTAATTTATTATATATATTCCAACCAAGTATATTATATTATATTATTGATATATTGATATATATGCCAGCCTCTAGAAGAGCCACAATCCCATATCTCAAAAACTACAATAGCTACAAGGAAAAGGAATACATTGTTGGAATCCTGGCAAAATTTTAGTGCGGAAAATGTAAAAGAAAATCATGCTCAAAAAACTACAAATAGCTACAGGGAAAAAGAATACAGTTTTAGAATCCATGTAAAATTTTAGTTAGGGAAAGGTAAAAAAAAAAAATTACAACATAAAAAGATTTTTTTTTTTAGGGGGGAGCTCGAGCGGCCGACGGGGGACACAGGGGGGACGTTTTCCATACCCGTAGATCTGAGGTTTCGGGAGGAAACCCCCGTGACACCAAATACCAAATACCCCGAAAGTTTAGCAAATTATAAGTGGCTGAAATTGAACCTGTGATAACCCTCAAAACTTGTTAATCTTTTTTTGGCCCCCACTAATAATATAAAGTGCCTATTTTGTTTAGTTAATTAAATTAATTTGTAATGGATTTAATCATATACAGTAATTTTTTTTTTCCATTAAGTTCAGCTGAGAGTGCGTATCATGGCCCTACTGATAAGTATGAGCTGGTTTGGTTAGTGGGTTTGAAACTGGGACAGTATCGACAAGGCCCCTGTTGGCTTCTTACTGTCTCCTATATTCTTAGATGTCTTAATTGTCATAACTACCCTCATGAAGACCCCTAACCACACTGCAAGAGCTTAGTCCCTTTATATCACTAAGGATTTCATTTTTTTTGGTGGAATCAGGTCTGAGTAAAGAAAAAAATTGGGAGGGGTGGATTTGGTGAAGTGTATCTTGTTAAAAGAGAGAATAAGTTAATGGCAATGAAAGATATTAAAATAAACAATAAAGATTCTTTGATAGAACTGTAAATGTCCAGTAATCTAGATCATTAAAATATTGTCAAAGTTTTTGACATAGGCCGTGGTTAAAACCATGGGTACATTATCATGGAGTACTGTCCCCTAGGGGATTTAAACTTTTTTTTTACAGGAATATGAAATAAAAGATTGTCCAGCTAGAAATATTGTAAAATAAATTATTTAAGGTCTAGTGTACTTGCACAAGAAATAAATATTTCATAGAGATCTAAAGTTATAAAATATATTAATTAGATAAATAAATTAAGACATTGAAGTTTGTGTGACAGATTTAGGGATGACAACATCCCAGAAAATCACAATCTCATTTGTCGGGTCACCAGAAATGTTGTCACCAGAAATATTATATAGAAAATAGTATGACGCAATGAAAGTTGATATTGTGTGTAGGAATATTAACTTTTTAGTTAGTTTTTGATTAATACCCTTACAAATTAGTCGATTTCGATTAAAAGAGATAGGCATAATAAAATAGTGAATGGATTCACGTTTTTAATAAATATGAAGGTAAAAACAAGTCAAAATATTTCAAAAGTTTTTTATAATAGACATTAGATCCAAATCCAAGTACAAGGGCAAATATGGAAAGTTTAGCAAATCATAAGTGGCTGAAATTGAACCTGTGATATCAACCCTCAAAACTTGTTAATCTTTTTTGGCCCCCCAATAATAATATAAAGTCCTATTTTGGTATTATATTAAAATTAATTGTATGTTTAATCATATTTGTAATTTTTTTTTCATTAGAGTTCAGGTGGAAATGGCGTACATGGCCCTACTCTAATATGAGCATGGGTTTGGCTAGTGGGTGACGGGAGGCACGTCTCGGACAGGCCCGTGTGGTGCTTGGTCTTACTGTCTCTAGTATTCTTAATTCGTCTAAAACATACGCCTCATGTAAGACGCCTAACACACTCAAGACTTAGTCCCGCTTTACATCCACTAAGGATTTAACTTTTTTTTGGGTGGAAGTCAAGTCTGAGTAAAAGAAAAATTGGAGGGGTGGATTTGGTGAAGTGTATCTTGTAAAAAGAGAGAATAAGTTAATGGCAATAAAAGCTTTTAAAAAGTAAACAATAAAAGGTCTCCTTTAATAGAACTGTAAATGTCCAGTAATCTAGATCATTAAAATATTGTCAAAGTTTTTGACATAGGCCGTGGTTAAAACCATGGGTATATTATCGTGGAGTACTGTCCCCTAGGGGATTTAAACTCTTTTTTTTACAGGAATATGAAATAAAAGAGTGTCAAGCTAGAAATATTGTAAAATAAATTATTTAAGGTGGTCTAGTGTACTTGCACAAGAAATAAATATTTCATAGAGATCTAAAGTTATAAAATATATTAATTAGATAAATAAATTAAAACATTGAAGTTTGTGTGACAGATTTAGGGATGACAACATCCAAGAAAATCACAACTTCATTTGTCGGGTCACCCGAAATGTTGTCGCCAGAAATATTATATAGAAAATAGTATGACGCAATGAAAGTTGATGTATGGTGTGTAGGAGTATTAAATTTTTAGTTAGTTTTTGATAAATAACCTTACAAATTAGTCGATTTCGATTAAATGAGATAGGCATAATAAAATAGTGAATGGATTCACGTTTTTAATAAATATGATGGTAAAAACAAGTCAAAATATTTCAAAAGTTTTTTATAATAGACATTAGATCCAAATCCAAGTACAAGGGCATATATGGAAAGTTTAGCAAATCATAAGTGGCTGAAATTGAACCTGTGATAACCCTCAAAACTTGTTAATCTTTTTTTGGCCACGCCACTGAATAAATTAGTTATGAAGTTGCCTATTTGGTTGTTGTTATTATTAAAGGATTACATTGTAATGATTTTTTAAATCATACATATCAGTAATATTGTTTTTTGCATTAATGTTCAGGGTGAATATGGTGCGTCATTTAGGCCTATCTCACGATAAGTATGAGCAGTGTTGTCTGGTTAGTGGGTGGGTGACGTTGGACAAGTCTCGTCGGGACAGGTTAGCCCCGTGGTTGGCTCTTAGCTTGCGTCTCTATATGTTTTCTTAATGTCTTGAATACTAAGTTATCATGACCTCATGGGTAAAGCCGCGCTAACACACGTCAAGACTTTAGTCGGCTTGTACAGTCCACTAAGGATTTAATTTTTTTTTTGGGTGGAGTCGGAGCTGGAGTAAGGGGTTAGTTTTGGGGAGGGGTGATTTTGAATATTAGTGGGAGGTTTGTATAGAAGCTTAGAGAGAATAAGTTATGGCAATGAAAGCTATTAAAAAAACAATAAAGATTCTTTGATAGAACTGTAAATGTCCAGTAATCTAGATCATTAAAATATTGTCAAAGTTTTTGACATAGGCCGTGGTTAAAACCATGGGTACATTATCATGGAGTACTGTCCCCTAGGGGATTTAAACTCTTTTTTTACAGGAATATGAAATAAAACAAAGAAACACAAAAAAACAAAAACTAAAAAACATTTAATATTTGCGGAATTAAGTAATCAGAAACCGTAGTTAGCCGAAAAGCTTTGAAGAGGCGACAATTTTTAGGTAATAAAATAATTTAGACATTGGAAGTTTTGTGTTAGAGCAGATTTAGGTGTGAATGGAAACATCGCAAGGGAAATCGTATCAACTTCATTTGTCAGATGGTCCCACCCGTATTAATGTCTGTGCACCAGGAAAGTTTAGTATAAGAACAGCATGAGTATACGCAGATGAAAGGTTGATGTAGTTGGTGGTGTAGGGCAAGTAGGTTAATCGTTTTAGTTAGTGTTGTTTTTGATTATGCCCTTACAATTGATTAGGTCGATTTTTTGCGATTAAATGAGATATAGGTCATGAATAAAATAGTGAATGGCATTCGTTTTAATAAATATTGAAGGATAATATAACATAGTCAGAAATATTTCAAAGTGTTTTTATAGATGGACGCATTATGACTGCAAAATTGCCAAGTAGCAAGGCCAATAGTTGGAGAAGGTTGCTAATATCAAAGTGGCTGAAGGTTGAACCTACGGTTGGAGTAGGTCAAACCCTAAATAACTTGTTAATCTTTTTGGCCCCACTAATAATATAAAGTGCCTATTTTGTTTAGTGGTATTAAAATTTTAAGCTTGTTTAATGATTTAAATGCGATATATATTTGTTATTTGTTTTTTGCAATTTAAGTTTCAGGTGAAATGTGGCGTACATAGAGCCTACTCGATAATTGAATGAGCAAATGGTTTGGTTAGTGGGTTTGACTGGGACAGTCTGGACAGGCCCCCGGGTGTGGTCCTTCGGTTAGCTGTGCTCTATATGTGTTGTATGTCTTAAGTGTGCTAAGACATATCCCTCGATGGTAAGGACCCTGAAAACACTCGCAAGACTTAGTCATTTGACAATCCACGTAAGGGATTTTTTTTTTTTGATGGAGTCAGTGCGTGAGGTTAAAAAAAAATGTTGGGCCAGGTGTTGCGGATTTTGGGTGATTAGTGGTACTCGTTATTAATAAGAGGAGAATAAGTTAATGCAGCAAATGTTTCAGCTCTAAGCATCATTCAGAAGTTAATGATTCTGTTGATAGAACTGGTTTTAGATATGTCCAGTAATGCTTTGATGATCATTAAAATGAGTTGTCAAAGTTTTGAACATCGGCCGTGGTCTAAAACCGTATGGTACAGTTGGAGGGATTCACTGGTCCCCTAGGGGATTTAGAACTGCTTGTTGTTACAGGATATAGTGAAAATAAAAGAGTGTCAAGCGGTGACTTGTAAATATTGTAAAATAAATTATTTAAGGTCTAGTGTACTTGCGCGAAGAAATAATATTTGCATAGATGTAAAAGTTAGTTAAATATTTAATTAGAATACATAAATTAAAAATGTGGAGTTTGGGTATAACAGATTTAGGGATGACAACACATCCTATGAAAAATCACGAACTTCATTTGTTCGGTCACCAGAAATATTTCATAGGTAGAAAATAGTATGAACGCAATGAAAGTTGATGTATGGTGTGTAGGAGTATTAAATTTTTAGTTAGTTTTTGATAAATAACCTTACAAATTAGTCGATTTCGATTAAATGAGATAGGCATAATAAAATAGTGAATGGATTCACGTTTTTAATAAATATGAAGGTAAAAACAAGTCAAAATATTTCAAAGGTTTTTTATAATAAACATTAGATCCAAATCCAAGTACAAGGGCAAATATGGAAAGTTTAGCAAATCATAAGTGGCTGAAATTGAACCTGTGATATCAACCCTCAAAACTTGTTAATCTTTTTTGGCCCCCACTAATAATATAAAGTGCCTATTTTGTTTATTATTAAAATTAATTGTAATGATTTAAATCATAATATTGTAATTTTTTTTTCATTAAGTTCAGGTGAAATGTGCGTACATAGGCCTGTTACTCATAATATGAAGCAATGTTTGGTTAGTGGGTTACTGGGACATAGTCCGACAGGCCCAGGTGGCTTCTTACTGTCTCTATATTCTTTAAGTCTTTATGTCTTTATGTACCTTCATGTAAGAACCTAACACACTCAAGACTTAGTCCGCTTTAAATCCACTAAGGGATTGTTTTATTTTTTTTGGTGGAGTCAGGTCCTGGAAGTAAAAAAAATTGGAGGGGTGGATTTGGGAAGTGCTATCTTGTGAAAAAGAGAGAATAAGTTTAATGGGCGAATTGGAAAGCTATTAAAATAAACGAATAAAGATTACTTTTGATATGACTGTAAATGTCCAGTAATCTAGATCATTAAAATATTGTCAAAGTTTTTGACATAGGGCCGTGGGTTAAAACCATGGTAACATTTCATGGAGTACTGTCCCCTAGGGGATTTAAACTCTTTTTTTTACAGGAATATGAAATAAAAGAGTGTCAAGCTAGAAATATTGTAAAATAAATTATTTAAGGTCTAGTGTACTTGCACAAGAAATAAATATTTCATAGATCTAAAGTTATAAAATATATTAATTAGATAAATAAATTAAGACATTGAAGTTTGTGTGACAGATTTATGGATGACATCCAAGAAAATCACAACTTCATTTGTCAGGGTCACGCCGAAAATGTTGTCACCAGAATAATATTAATATAGAAAAATATTTGTGACAATGAAAGTTGATGTATGGTGTGTAGGAGTGATTACATTTTTAGTTAGTTTTTTGATTTAATACCGCTTAAAAAATTAGTCGATTTCGATTTGAATAGGGAGGATTAGGCGATGATAAAGCAGGGACTGTGTATGATTGGATTTCACGTTTAACTAAATGATGGAAGGTGATATAATTGACCATATGTTCTCCAAAATATTTCAAAAGTTGTTTATAATAGACATGGGTTGACTGGGACAGTCTCGACAGGCCCGTGTGGCTTTTTACTGTCTCTATATTCTTAATGTCTTTATGTCTTTATGTCCCCCTCATGTAAGACCCCTAACACACTCAAGGACTTAGTCCCTTTAACATCCACTAAGGATTAATTTTTTTTGGGTGGAGTCGGTCTGAGTAAAAAAAATTGGGAGGGGTGGATTTGGTGAAGTGTATCTTGTTACCCATTAAGCGCGTAATGTTTAATGCATACGCCAATTATAACTTCTTAACTAAAAAATAATTTCAATTTCCACTCTATGTTTCAATGCAATTTATGCAATTTGTTTAGCAGAAAAATAGAAAAATGTTTCTAGTGAATAATATCCTTTTTTTTTATCATTACCCCATTTCAACAAAGAATATAAGCTTTTATCTTAGTAACAAATTTTTTGTCGTTCAGGAGAGGTGACCTATGGTTGGGTTTTGAATTTATATATATAAAAAATAAGTGTTCCTAAGTTAATGTATATTTTATATCAATTTGGAATGATTAATGCTTTGAATATGAAATGTGATAATTATTGACATAATAAAAGATTCAAAAACAATTTTATATTGAATTTTATGGACTGTCGCGGTATGATATATCATACCCGCCTGGGAAGTAACACATAAACAATTATACTATTTCATATCGGTTTTTCTCTCGTTATCCTATTTCATTCTATTTTGTTTTTCTTTATCCTATTTATATTGTAGTTTGTATCTATCTATCTATTAGTCATTATGTTCTGTCTCATATATTTATATATTATAAATATATATATATAGTTTATATATATATATATATATATATATATTATATGAATATATATATATATATATATATATATATATATATATATATATATATATATATATATATATATATATATATATATATATTATATATATATTATATAATATATATCTCTTTAAATATATTTATATTTATATATTTCCCAGTAAATCACATCCAGAGTAAAGTTCAATATTGAGAGAGATACTGAAGAAATATTGAACATCCTTGAAAGTTATGAGCATTCAGAAAGTGCGACTTCTGAAATAGATGAGGCAGAAGAGATTGAAGTCTTCCTTTTTCCACCCAACGATGGCCAAGACTGATAAAGATGATGCCAATAGTGATGACGAATCATTAAATACTATCAGAGATATTGGCAAAGGTGTACTGTCCCAACGAGCTGAGCTTCAAGCAATCCGTAAAGATAAGAAGAGATATATTGATGTGGATGTCGATGTAGTTCTCGAAGATCTTTCCAGTACTTTGAGAAAACGGTGTGTTTCAACTGGTATAAAAAGACAAAAAATATCCCGTAACTGGATTTCTAGAAAGTTGAAGACAACGTCTCAAATATATAAGGTGTGTGAAACAAAGAAAGAGCCAGCAATTATAAAAAAAAAATATCAAGGTAAGCAATGGTAAACCCATTGGCATTTTTAAATTATACATTACTGAAGAAATTATGATTCATATATGTAAAGAGACTGTCAAATATGCATCTCAGAAGGGTGAGCCGCAGTTCACTCTGTCTATAGAAGAACTATACCAGTATTTTGGTATCCTTCTATTGCCAGGGTATATTAAAATATCATTAAGAATGTATTGGTAGACTCGTCCTGATTCAAATAATGCACTGCAGTGCATTTCGTTATGCAGTGGAGAGAGAAAGCAAATGTAATCACACTCGTCAGGTGAAATGACAATGACCAAGTTACAACGGTAACGAATTCGAAAGACAAAGGAATATTTGCAATAGGAAGTTGCGAGAGATGGAAGAGGTGAACGCAGGCAAGTAGCGGTGGTTCCTCAGCCTAATATTGTCAAAATATACAACAAACACATAGAAAGAGTTGACCTCTTTGATAAAATGAAGGCATATTACAGAATACGAATTAGATCAAAAAAGTGGCATTGGCCCATATTTCGATTTTGCCTAAATGGAAGCATAATAAATTTCTGGATGTTATATCGCTATGTTTATAAAAGGATTCCTCTCTTAGAATTCACAAGACAAATTTTAATCGCTTTGCTCTCTGCACCTTATATACAGAAACCACGGAGTGTTAAGCCTAAAACAATAAAACAAGTTAATGATATAACGCGATTTGATTGGCCAAAGATTCATCTGCGTTCCATATAAATACCACTCGCAAACTCGACAAGCAATGTCGGCAAATGCTGCCTCCAAATTTGTGCTGTGCCGTCAATGAATGTAGGCTCATCTTGATACATGTTTTCTTATGCTTCACCAAAAGTACACTTTTCCACTTCAATATATGAAATATTAGCTAATTAATAAAAGAAATTTTGTTGTAGCATTTCATTTTCCAAAATTTTATATATTTGCAAACCTTTAATTCCCTAGCGTTATTATATTTCATTACGTCCTAGAAATCAACGAAATATCTTCAGAATTTACTTCTTTGAAAAAAACTAGTACACTTCCAAGGACCAAATATTACCAAAATACTTAGAATTATATAAAAAAATTCAAACTTTTTTACTCTCGGGCATTAATGGGTTAAAAGAGACAATAAGGTAATGGCAATGAAAGCTATTAAAATAAACAATAACGATTCTTTAATAGAACTGTAAATGTCCAGTAATCTAGACCATTAAAATATTGTCAAAGTTTTTGACATAGGCCGTGGTTAAAACCATGGGTACATTATCATGGAGTACTGTCCCCTAGGGGATTTAAACTCTTTTTTTTTTTACAGGAATATGAAATAAAAGTGTCAAGCTAGAAATATTGTAAAATAAATTATTTAAGGTCTAGTGTACTTGCACAAGAAATAAATATTTCATAGAGATCTAAAGTTATAAAATATATTAATTAGATAAATAAATTAAGACATTGAAGTTTGTGTGACAGATTTAGGGATGACAACATCCAAGAAAATCACAACTTCATTTGTCGGGTCACCAAAAATATTATATAGAAAATAGTATGACGCAATGAAAGTTGATGTATGCCGTGGTTAAAACCATGGGTACATTTTCATGGAGTTTTTGATTAATACCCTTACAAATTAGTCGATTTCGATTAAATGAGATAGGCATAATAAAATAGTGAATGGATTCACGTTTTTAATAAATATGAAGGTAAAAACAAGTCAAAATATTTCAAAAGTTTTTTATAATAGACATTAGATCCAAATCCAAGTACAAGGGCAAATATGGAAAGTTTAGCAAATCATAAGTGGCTGAAATTGAACCTGTGATATCAACCGTCTACAATGTAAAAGCGTGCAAGATAATATTTCCCATTTAATAAAAAATTCCTAGTTGTTTTTAATATTAAAATTAATTGTAATGATTTATAAATCATAATATTGCTAATTGATCTCTGCGGTAAGCTTAGTTCAAATGTTTGTATTTCACCCATCCACTCTTTTTAGATGATGTTTGGTAGTTGGGTTGACTGCCTCAGTATCGACAGGCCCGTGTGGCTTCTCTGCTTCTTACTGTTTCCATCCACAAAATGTCATAATGGAAAAAATGCGCGCATGTACGACATTTCCCGTTCCAAATTTACTATCTTTATATCCTACTAAGGATTTATTTTTTTGTTGTGCGAATCAGTCGAGCTAAAAAAAATTGGTGAAGGGGTGGATTTTCGTGATAGTGTATTTGTTAAAATGAGAGAATAAGTTAATGGCAATGGTATAAGATATTAAAATTAACAATAAAGATTCTTGATAGAACTTGTAAATGCTCCTATATATCTAGATCATTTATAAAATATTGTCATAAGTTTTGACGATAGGCCGCTGGTATAACCTGGGTACATTATCATGAGTACTGTCCCTCTAGGCGATTTAAACGCTTTTTTATTTACAGGAATATGAAAATCAAAGTAGTGTCAAGCTAGAAAATATTGTTAAAATTAAATTATTTTAAGTCTAGTGTTACTAATTGTAAATAAAATATTTCATAGAGATCTAAAGTTATAAAATATATTAATTAGATAAAAAATTAAGACAGTGAAGTTGTTTTTGTTGACATGATTTAGGGATGACAACATTCCAAGAAAATCACAACTCATTGTCGCGGTCACCCGAAAATGTTGTCACCAGAAAAATATTAATAGAAATTTAGTATGTCGCCCATATTGAAAGTTTGAATGTATGGTGTGGTGTGTAGGAGTATTAAATTTTTAGTTAGTTTTTGATAAATACCCTTACTAAATATAGTCGATTTCGATTTAAATTGAGATATGGCATAAATAAAATAGTGTAATGATTATTCACGTTTTAATATAATATGAAGGTAAAAAAACATCAGTCTAAAATATTCCAAAAAGATTTTTATTAACAGACATTAGATCCTAAATCCAATACAGGCAAATATCTGAATAGTTAGCCAAATTCATAATGGCTGAAATTGATACCTGTGATATCAACCCTCAAAACTTGTTAATCTTTTTTGACCCCACTTAATTGATATTAAAGTGTCCATTTTGTTTATTATTAAAATTTAATGTAGCAAACTCCAAATCATTTAATATTGTAATTTTTTGTCATTAAGCTTCCAGGTGAAATGTGACGTACATAGGCCTACTCATAATATGAGCATGTTTGGTAGTTAGTTGCTGTTGACCTGACAGTCTCGACAGGCTCCGTGTTGGCTTCTTTACTGTCTCTATATCTTAATGTCCTAATGTCTAAACATACCCTCTATGTAATATATCCCAACTAGCACTCAGAGAGTTAGTCCTCTTTTATAATCCACTAAGGATTATTTTGATTTGGGGGAGTCAGGTCTGAGTAAAAAAAAATTGTGTGAGGAATGGGAGGGTTACTAAGGTGTTATCTTGTTAAAAGAGAGATATAAGTTAATGGCAATGAAAGCTATTTAAAATAAAAACAATAAAGATTCTTGATTTAGAACTGAAATGTCCAGTAATTCTAGATCATTTAAAATTATTGTCAAAGTTTTTGACATAGGCCGTGGTTAAATTCATGGGTACATTATCATGGAGTACTGTCCCTTACGCCGGCATTTTAATACTCTTTTTACGAGGAATATGAAATAAAAGATGGTGTCATATTATAAATACTTGTAATTATTAAATTTATTTAATGTCTTATTAATATAATGCTTACAAGAAATTATAATACAATGATCTTAAAGTATAAATATATATTTAATTATGAATAAATAAATTAGACATTTAATTTGTGTGTGACACTAGAGGTAAACAACATCCCAGAAAATCACAACTTCATTTGTCGGGTCCCCAGAAATGTTGTCACCAGAAATATTATATAGAAAATAGTATGACGCAATGAAAGTTGATATTGTGTGTAGGAATATTAACTTTTTAGTTAGTTTTTGATTAATACCCTTACAAATTAGTCGATTTCGATTAAAAGAGATAGGCACGCTAATTTTACTGTCTTTTAATAAATATGAAGGTAAAAACAAGTCAAAATATTTCAAAAGTTTTTTAAAATAGACATTAGATCCAAATCCAAGTACAAGGGCAAATATGGAAAGTTTAGCAAATCATAAGTAGCTGAAATTGAACCTGTGATATCAACCCTCAAAACTTTCTCTAATCTGTTTCCTTTGGCCCTTTTCCCACTATATAATATAATTAGTGGCCTATTTGTTTTCATTAAAGAATGCTTTTAAATTCTTACAGCTTAATATTGTTAATCTTTTTTCATTAAGTTCAGGTGAAATGTTGCGTACATAGCCTATCTCATTAATATGAGCTATGTTTGCGTTAGTGGTTACTGGGACAGTCTCGTACAGGCCCGTGTGGCTTCTTAATGTCTTAATGTCTAAACATACCCTCATGTTAAGACCCTAACACACTCTTCAAGACTTAGTCCACTTTACATCCACTAAGCATTTACTCTTTTTTGGGTGGAGTCAGGCTGAGTAAAAAAAAATTGGGAGGGTTGATAACATCATCTATCTGGTAGTTTCTATTGAAGTAAGCTAATGGCAATGAAAGCCAATTAAATTTAAAACAATAAATGATCCATTTGATAGTAACTGTAAATGTCCAGTAATCTAGATCATTAAAATATTGTCAAAGTTTTTGACCATAGGCCGTGGTTAAAACCATGGGTACATTATCATGGAGTACTGTCCCCTAGGGGATTTAAACTCTTTTTTTTACAGGAATATGAAATAAGAGTGTCAAGCTAGAAATATTGTAAAATAAATTATTTAAGGTCTAGTGTACTTGCACAAGAAATAAATAGGCCTATTTCATAGAGATCTAAAGTTATAAAATATATTAATTAGATAAATAAATTAAGACATTGAAGTTTGTGTGACAGATTTATGGATGATATCCAAGAAAATCACAACTTCATTTGTCGGGTCACCCGAAATGTTGTCACCAGAAATATTATATAGAAAATAGTATGACGCAATGAAAGTTGATGTATGGTGTGTAGGAGTATTAAATTTTTAGTTAGTTTTTGATAAATACCCTTACAAATTAGTCGATTTCGATTAAATGAGATAGGCATAATAAAATAGTGAATGGAGTCACGTTTTTAATAAATATGAAGGTAAAAAAAAGTCAAAATATTTCAAAAGATTTTTATAACAGACATTAGATCCAAATCCAAGTACAAGGGCAAATATGGAAAGTTTAGCAAATCATAAGTGGCTGAAATTGAACCTGTGATATCAACCCTCAAAACTTGTTAATCTTTTTTGGCCCCCATCTTAATTAAATGAAGAAGGCCCTTGTTTTGTTATTATTAAATGTTACTCGCGAAAGATTTAAAATGTAAATAATATTGTAATTTTTTTTTCTATTAAGTTCAGGTGAAATGTGCGTTACATAGGCCTACTCATAATATGAGCATGTTTGTTTGCTTAGTGGGTTGACTGGGACAGTCTCGACAGGCCCTGTTGGCTCTTCTTACTGTCTCCATATTCTTAATGTCTTAATGTCTAAACATACCCTCATGTAAGACCCTAACACACTCAAGAGTTAGTCCCTTTACATCCACTAAGGATTTATTTTATTTGGGTGGAGTCAGTCTGAGTAAAAAAAAATTGGGAGGGGTGGATTTGGTGAAGTGTATCTTGTTAAAAGAGAGAATAAGTTAATGGCAATGAAAGCTATTAAAATAAACAATAATGATTCTTTGATAGAACTGTAAATGTCCAGTAATCTAGATCATTAAAATATTGTCAAAGTTTTTGACATAGGCCGTGGTTAAATTCATGGGTACATTATCATGGAGTACTGTCCCCTAGGGGATTTAAACTCTTTTTACAGGAATATGAAATAAAAGAGTATCAATCTAGAAATATTGTAAAATAAATTATTTAAGGTCTAGTGTACCTGCACAAGAAATAAATATTTCATAGAGATCTAAAGTTATAAAATATATTAATTAGATAAATAAATTAAGACATTGAAGTTTGTGTGACAGATTTAGGGATGACAACATCCCAGAAAATCACAACTTCATTTGTCGGGTCACCAGAAATGTTGTCACCAGAAATATTATATAAAAAATAGTATGACGCAATGAAAGTTGATATTGTGTGTAGGAATATTAACTTTTTAGTTAGTTTTTGATTAATACCCTTACAAATTAGTCGATTTTGATTAAATGAGATAGGCATAATAAAATAGTGAATGGATTCACGTTTTTAATAAATATGAATGTAAAAACAAGTCAAAATATTTTAAAAGTTTATTATAATAGACATTAGATCCAAATCCAAGTACAAGGGCAAATATGGAAAGTTTAGCAAATCATAAGTGGCTGAAATTGAAACTGTGATATCAACCCTCAAAACTTGTTAATCTTTTTTGGCCCCCACTAATAATATAAAGTGCCTATTTTGTTTATTAATAAAATTAATTGTAATGATTTAAATCATTAATTATTGTAATTTTTTTCTCATTAAGTTCAGGGGAATGGAATAGGCCTACTCCTTATTAAATAATGAGCTATGTTTTGGTTAGTGGTTTAGACTGGGACAGTCTCGAACAGCCCGTTCGTGCTTCTTTACTGCTCTATATTCTAATGTTTCTAAGTCTAATAACATACCTCCTTATGTTTAAGACCCATCGTATTAATAATTCTAAAATTTATTAAGTGTTAAAAAAAATTGGGAGGGGTGTGGATTTGGTGAAATGTATCTTGTTAAAAGAGAATAATTAAGATTTTAATGCAATGAAAGCTTATTAGAATAACAATAAAGATTCTTTGAGTTGAACTGTAAAATGTCCAGTAATCTAGATTCATTAAAAATATTGTCAAAGTTTTTGACATAGGCCCCGTTGCGTTAAAACCTGGGTACTTTATCATTGATTTGATTTGATAATACTCGACTAATCAATTAGCTATTCTCGAATAAATGAGGTGTAAGGCCTATATAAAATTATCTGATGATTATGGATTAACGTTTTAGTATTAAATATGTGCAAGGGTTAAAATACAAGTTCAAAAATTATTTCAAAAGTTTTTTATTTAATAGACATTTTAGATCCAAATCAAGCTACAAGGCAAATATGAAAGTTTAGCAAATCATAATGTGGCTGAATTGATAACCTGTGTAGATATCAATACCCTCAAACTTGTTAATCTTTTTTGCGCCCCCACTAATAATTATTTAAAGTTGCCTATTTTGCTTTATTAATAAAATTAATTGTAATATTTAAATCTATAATATGTTAGCCTATTTTCGAAGAAGTCAGGTGAACATGTGTCCAAATAAGGTATTTCCTACTTTCATAATTATATGAGCATGTTTGCGTTAGTGGGTTGACGGGACAGTCTCTGACAGGCCCGTGTGGGCTTCTTACTGGTCTCTAATATTCTTAATGTACCTAATGTCTAACATACCCTTCATGTAAGACCCATCGATTAATAAATTCTAAAATTTATTACGTTGTTAATA
This sequence comes from Trachelipus rathkii, assembly GCA_015478945.1. Lineage (NCBI taxonomy): Eukaryota > Metazoa > Arthropoda > Malacostraca > Isopoda > Trachelipodidae > Trachelipus > Trachelipus rathkii. The sequence goes on along the minus strand of JABUQX010016551.1, from coordinate 5,145 downwards.
AAAAATTTGAGAGGGGTGGATTGGTGAAATGTATTCGTTAAAAGAAGAGAATAAGTTTAATGGCAAGAAAGCCCTTATTAAAATTAAAACAATAAAAATTATTGATAGAACTGTAAATGTCCAGTAATCTAGATCATTAAATAATATTTGTCAAATTTTTGACATAGCCGTGGTAAAACCATGGGTACTTTACTCACGGAGTTTTTGATTAATACCCTAACAAATTAGTCGATTTCGATAAATGATGAATAGGTCCTAATAAATACTGATGGATTCTACGTTTTTAGTAAATATGAGCGTAAAATACAAGTAAAATATTGTGAGTCTAAAGTTTATTTATTAATTAAAACTAATTAATTGATCACATATCCATATAAAGTACTAAAGGCAAATATGGATGATATAGCAAATCAATAATTATGCGCTGAATAATAGAACCTGTATATAGATATTATACTAACCACTTACATAATAATCATTTAGTTATTTTTAATATGTGAATGGTTTACCTACCTCATAACTTATAATTAAATATATTAAAGACTACCTGTTTTGTTCAATATTAAAAATATAACTAAGTTAGAATTGATTTAAAATATTTTAATAAGGGATTTTTTTTTTTCATTTAAGTTCAGTGCTGAAATGTTGCGTTACATAGCCTACTCATAATATGAGCAGTAGGTCTAGTGGATGACTGGGATCTAAGTATTCAGTACAAGGCCCGTGTTTGAGCTTCTTACACTATTAGTCTCTATTTATATCATTAATATGTTCTTATATAATGTTCTATAAACATAACCCTTAATTTATATAAGACCTACTAACTACACTTCAAGAACTAGTCCCTTTATATATCCACTAAGTAATTTATATTTTTATATATCATATATATGGGTGGATCAGTCTGAGTTAAAATAAAAATTTTGGAATTTCATTTTATTATTATGAGTTATTTGTTAAAAGTAGAATAAAGTTAATAATTTCAAAGAAATGCCATTAAAACAATATAGCCACCATATCCGTTTTCTTCTCAAACTATCGTTGATTATATATACATTTGTACAATATAACATACTAGTTACATTGCCTAGCTATATTATTTTTATTCATTATATAAAGTTACATATTCATTCTTATTGTTTTAAGTGCTTGCAGAAATGCGAAAATGCCGTTCGAGAACACAAAAAAGAAAGGATACAATTTCATGGTATATATATATATATATTATAATATATATATAGTTATAACTCTTCCTCACACTATGGAGTGGAATTTTTAAACTCTTTATTTTACAAGTGAGAATATGATAATTATGAGTGAATGATGTCATATATCATATATAATATTATATGCTAAAATAATAGTTAATTATAAGGTATACGTAAGTATTGATACTTAATGTGACATCATAATATAGTACAACTTATGGTATCACTTATTCATAGCATGTATACTTATAAGTTATTGAGAGTCCATTATATAAGTTATAATTAGAATATAATAAATTAAACATTGAAGTTTGATTTGTGACATAATTTCTAAAGATAAGAATTGTATAGTGACGAACTAGCCATAGATATATCCACCAACATTTGTATTTGTCTGGGCTCACCCAAATATAATGTATGATCACAGAATATTATATAGAGAAATGTGCTATACTGCATCACGATATGCAAGTTAGATGTTATAGGTGATGCTCTGAGTGGATATTATATATGTTAATTATTATCTTTTATATTTTTGTTTAGTTTTGTAATATAGACTATACCTAACTATTACAATGTATATGTTCTCGCCTATATTTATAGATATAATATGAGTAGTTTATGGTCTATATATAAAATTTAGTTGACATGGTATTACTATTATGTGGCACGTTTATTATTGAGAAAATATTGTATATGTGTAAAAAATAGCTCTAAATTTTGTCAAAAAATGGATCTCGATTAATAACATAGAGATTAGATCTCAACACCAGCGCAGTGATCATTGTTCTCATTTTCATTATTTGACTGGCAAAAGTTCGTGTGAGTCAAATTCATATTAGGCTAGGCACATGTGCAAACGCTTTGTAATCACGTGGCTAATGGCACTCACAAATCGTCAAAAGCTATATGTTTAATCTCTTATATATTGGCCCATAACATTTTTCACTTGCCCAAAACTAACTATAATTTAATAGAATTGACCCGTTAAGCCATCTGCAAATACTCTCTATATTTCTGTAATTAAAATCGAATGTAATTATAATTATATATGGATAAAATGATTTATTATCTAGTGAATATTGCTAATTTTTTATATCCCTTCACTAATAATATACAAAGTGAAATATGATGCGATCAATTGAGCGTCTACTATACTCTTAATATGAGGCATGTTTGTTACGCATTGGTAAAACGTTGGACTGCGGAGACAGTACATACGCTCAATAGTGAAACCGTTGTGGCTCTTACTTGTCTCTATATTTGTCAACTTACAGGTCTTGTGAGATTGTGCTGCGTTTTCAACTATCTCGACCCTCATGTAAGACCCTAGTACACGAGTTGCAAGAGTTAGTCCCTTACATAGTGAATATCACGAAACTCGACATATGGAATTAATATTCTATGCTTAAGGGTTCTTAAAAGCGTAAGAGAGTGTAGTCAGATCTAACGATATATAGAGAGAGCGTATATAAAAAAATATACAAGAAACCTTAAGTATGTAACATACAAATGTCGAAACGTGTACTCTTGATTAAAAAAGATGGAGGAAGAAGAAAGAGAAATAGAAGTATATAACATCTCCGGCACACGAACAATGCTCACTTAGAGAATAAACACTAAGGTTTGATATAATAAAGTGACTGCTATGAAATAAAGCTAGATCTAATTAAAAATATTTTCAAAGTATTGATTGACATAGTGACCGTGTTAAATATCTATGGTAGTGATGATATATTAATCATGGTATTATATATAAGTAACTGTCCCCCTATGATTAGTGAGATTTAAAACTCTTTTTATAACAGGTAATAATGAAATAAAAGATGAGTTATCGAATCTAGTAATTAATTTAGTATAAATATAATATATATATATATTTAAGGTTACCAGACGTTACCTTGCCTCACAAAAAAATAAATAATAATTTGAAAAGTATCATTATTATTAACAAACATATATATTAAAATAGATAAAATATTAAATTAATGAACATATTAAAAACGGAAATTGTACACATAATATACTACAACGGTAATGCAGCACCGGTTAACTAGATGGGCATCGAACTTTTTGAATGATGTATAAATCATAAAATCAATGAATAATCTAGGTTAAGGAGCCTAGGGACCGCAAAAAATTTTCTGTTGTCACCAGACACCCACACATGAATCTATATTAGGAGAGAATAACATATATTGTACGCCCTTTATCTTAGAGGTGATTAGTATCGTGACAAAGTTTTAATAGCCATTTATCTTAGTTTGAGTCTTTTGATTTATTATATACCGCTTTCATGAGACTTAGTCGATTATATGGAATAAATGATAGATAGGGCTGACCATAAAATATAAATAAGTGTGAATGCGCACTTACCATCTGGTGTCTCTCACCTAATGAAATAAATACAAAGAACATAAGATAAAAGTTCCAAAATATTCGAGTCAATATTATTCACTTTTATTGCAATAGAATTTTGAAATTCTAAATTAAGACTATTTATAACATAAGAGTGCGCACCACACATCCACCATTATTTTGACCAAGGGCAATCAAATGATAGGAAAGAGTTAATAGAGCAAAATCCATAAGTTAGGTGATTTGTACTTAGAGAAACATGTGTTATCAACCGTCCACATCATTAAAACATCCCTCACTTGACTTCATAGCCTGGATGAAAAGACGTGGTGGTTGTTCTTTTTATCGTATCTGCCTTTTAATCTTTTTTGGCCCCCACTAATAATATAAAGTGCCTATTTTTTTATTAATAAAATTAATTGTAATGATTTAAATCATAATATTGTAATTTTTTTTTCATTAAGTTCAGGTGAAATGCTGCGTACATAGCCTACTCATAATATGCAGCATGTTTGGTTAGTGGTGTTGACTCGGACAGTCTCGAACAGGCCCGTGTGGCTTCTTACGTCTCTATATTCTTAATGCCTAATGTCTAAACATACCCTCATGTAAGACCCATCGATTAAATCAAATTTCATAAATTTTTTATATTTTTCAGAGAGTCCAGCGGAAAATTTTTTGCAAGTTCAATAGTTAAAAGAGGAAAAAATAAAAAGGAAAAAATTATTAAAATTAACAATAATATAATTGAGAAACTTTAATGTAAGAAATCTAGATCATTAAAATATTGTCAAAGTTTTTGACATAGGCCGTGGTTAAAACCATGGGTACTTTATCATGGAGTTTTTGATTAATACCCTAACAAATTAGTCGATTTCGATTAAATGAGGTAGGCCTAATAAAATACTGAATGGATTAACGTTTTTAGTAAATATGAAGGTAAAAACAAGTCAAAAATATTTCAAAAGTTTTTTATAATAGACATTAGATCCAAATCCAAGTACAAGGGCAAATATGGAAAGTTTAGCAAATCATAAGTGGCTGAAATTGAACCTGTGATATCAACCCTCAAAACTTGTTAATCTTTTTTGGCCCCCACTAATAATATAAAGTGCCTATTTTGTTTATTAATAAAATTAATTGTAATGATTTAAATCATAATATTGTAATTTTTTTTCATTAAGTTCAGGTGAAATGTGCGTACATAGGCCTACTCATAATATGAGCATGTTTGGTTAGTGGGTTGACTGGGACAGTCTCGACAGGCCCGTGTGGCTTCTTACTGTCTCTATATTCTTAATGTCCTAATGTCTAAACATACCCTCATGTAAGACCCATCGATTAATAAATTCTAAAATTTATTAAGTGTTAAAAAAAATTGGGAGGGGTGGATTTGGTGAAATGTATCTTCTTAAAAGAGAGAATAAGTTAATGGCAATGAAAGCTATTAAAATAAACAATAAAGATTCTTTGATTGAACTGTAAATGTCCAGTAATCTAGATCATTAAAATATTGTCAAAGTTTTTGACATAGGCCGTGGTTAAAACCATGGGTACTTTATCATGGAGTTTTTGATTA
>JABUQX010016550.1:7500-17790 GCA_015478945.1 Trachelipus rathkii | reverse complement strand
CTAAATTGATATCTGATCAGCCTTAGAGTTAACTTCTCGAATACTGCTGATCTCAATTTCCTGTATGAAGTTGGTAACATTTTCTCTATGAAATATTTTCTACTAGGAATAAGATATTGTGGTTGAAGATGGGCAATAAGTTCTATGAATCCCTTCTCTTTTGTGACTGTGAATGGCTGGTTACTGATTGCAATAAAATTCATTATTTTTTGTGATTTGGGGTCATTGATATGCCAAATCATTTTTGGGCGTGAGGAAACCCTCTCCTCAAAACTCACTTATTCACGGCTTGGATCTATTGCTCTTTTGTGGTTGCTCTTTTTATGTTGAAAGTTATATAAAATATATTTTTTTTAAATTTCTTTATAGTTAAAGGAAAGTTCATAAGAACTGAAAATATCAGTTCCGGTACACCCCTAATTGACATTCTTTAAATGCCTCAATGCAAAAACTACAAGTCCGTTTTAACATTGATTGACAGGTTCTCCCGTTATCTTTTTGTTTTCCCCTTGAAAAACATAGAAACCTCTACCATAGTAGAGGTAATTACTGAGAATTTCGTTACCCATATTGGGGTGGTGAGAACTTACGTTTCTGATAGAGGAATGCAGTTTACGTCAGACTTATTCAAGAGTTTGTGTGAGGAGTTAGGATCCCGGCATAACTTTACCTCAGCCGATACCCCACAGAGCAATGGCCTCATCGAAAACTCTCACAAGACATTGCTGAGATCTTTGCGAGCCATGCTGTTGGATGAGTTGGAAGATGTGAAGTATTATTGGCTAGATCTTCTCCCCATTGTGCTTTTGTGTTTACGTACTGTCTTCTCGAACTCAGAAGGAATCAAACCTGCCATCTTAATGATGGGCCAAAATCCAAATTCTCCCTGGAGCCGCTTAATAGATCAGCTGGATTCCTCCTTTCCCCATGGTCTATGAAAACTTATTTGATGAAAAAACTAGAATTATTCCTAGGACTCCCTCGTCTTCAGAATTTTTTTGCCAAGAACCCCAAAATATATGTGCCAAATAGTCTGCAAGATGCAAAATTTGTACTAGTTAAAAAACAGCAGTATGCAAGAAAAACAAACTAGAACTTAGTATATCGATGGCCCCTAGCAAGGGCCTCAATTTGGTCAAAAAATTATAGAGAGTGTAATACTCACTCTCCATAATATTAAATGTCTGACTCGATGTATGAAATTAATGAGTTGATATATTAAGCAAATATATTTTATAGTAATATTACTCTCAATTGTTGTGATGAAATATGTCTTTATGATTGTAATAAAAAAAAAAAAATTTAGTTGGAGCTTAGAAGTTCATATATAATTCTAATGAGCCAAATACTAAATCTTGTGAATTGAGTGTGAGAAGTGATAGAAAACATAGTCAAATAATCGAGGCACATAATCTTATATGAGATCACTATTATTGGTGAATATTTAATGTAAAGTTTATATTCATTTTTTTTTATAATATTTACATTTACAACTATTACCATTCTATTGAATTTTACTACATTAATACGTTGCTAATCTATTCTAAAACTATCTAAAGTTATTATATAAGAATCTGTTTGGTGTACAAGGATGAGTGAACAATGCGTCTCATATAATTAGTAATTTCATCCTTCCTATGTAAATCATCGTTTGTTTTTGCAACAAACAAGAGTTTGAGTCTAAATAACGAGATGGTATATTAATCAACATTTTAACTGAGTATCTCTCCCTCTCTATAATTGTAAATGAATTATTTTTGATGAGTGATTTATGATTCTTGGTGAAATAGAAATCTATTAAAGTAATGGATACATTATGCACAAGAAATGAAACACGCACGCACTCATAAAAGAGGAATAGTCTGCGTTTATTCTAGAAATTTATATAAAAGTGAGTTCAAGACTGGATATGATCTATCATGTTGAGAATTATAGATTGTTTGGGGGTAACTTAATGGTTATTGGTTATATGTTAGTAAATGGCTATTGTATGCAGTAACGAAAAATATTATTAGCGTCTCCAAACAAACCCTTAGAAAAACTGTGCACTAGAATAAGTGTACTAAAATTGTAAAAAGTACAAGTAAATAAATTATGTATATACATAAATAATAAAGGGAACAAACCTTTAATTAATCCAAGTTAACTAAGCTAAAGAAAAATATTCAAATATATTAATAAAAGTATAGGTAAAGAAAAATATTCGTTGACTAAAGGGACTAGACCCTTGAGGCCTTTTTAATATATATATATATATATATATATATATATATATAATATATATATATATATATATTATATATATATATATATATATTATATATATATATATAGGTATAATAATATATATATATATATATATATATATATATATATATATATATATATATATATATATATATATATATATTTCAGGTTTTGCTACCTGCTGCTAATCTTCTCCAGTTAACAGACGTCAGAGATGCATGTTGTGATTTTCTTCAATCACAATTACATCCCACAAACTGTTTAGGAATTAGAGCATTTGCAGACCTTCATGGGTGCTTAGAACTTTTATCTATCGCGGATAGTTATGTGGAACAACATTTTACGTAAGTTATCTAATTAGTATGCATCACTATTTGTGGTATGGGGTGGTTCTACACATATTGCTTTGCTTGAAAAGGTGGAGTCTATAACTTTTCTACTTAATCTCCTATTCTCAATATTTCTCTGATCTTTTTAACCGTCGAACTGTTGAATCATTCTCTTTATTTCATAGCTATTACAATGGACACTGCTCTTCTGAACACACACACACACACTCTCTCTCTCTCTCTCTCTCTCTCTCTCTCTCTCTCTCTCTCTCTCTCTCTCTCTCTCTCCTCTCTCTCTCTCTCTCTCAATGGACACTGCTCTCCCGCTCTCTCTCTCTCTCTCTCTCTCTCTCTCTCTCTCTCTCTCTCTCTCTCTCTCTCTCTCTCTCTCTCTCTCTCTCTCTCTCTCTCTCTCTCTCTCTCTCTCTCTCTACTATCTCTTTCTTTATGGACACATCTCTCTCTCTCTCTCTCTCTCTCCTCTCTCTCTCTCTCTCTCGTCTCTCTCTCTCTCTCTCTCTCTCTCTCTCTCTCTCTCTTCTCTCTGCTCTCTCTCTCTCTCTCTCTCTGCTCTCTCTCTCTCTCTCTCTCTCTCTCTCTCTCTCTCTCTCTCTCTCTTCTCTCTCTCTACTATAAATGTCACTGCTCTTCTGAACTCTCTCTCTCTCTCTCTCTCTCTCCTCTCTGCTCTCTCTCTCTCTCTCTCTCTTCTCTCTCTCCTTCTCTTTCTCTCTTCTCTCTCTCTCCTCTCTCTCTCTCTCTCTCTCTCTCTCGCTCTCTCTCTCTCTCTCTCTCTCTCTCTCTCTCTCTCTCTCTCTCTCTCTCTCATAGAAAAGCACATACTAGACAAAATGACCATACATCCTCAAACAAATGTTTCAACATGGTTTCCAGCAAAATTACTCGACCACAACTGCCCTCACAAACACCATTCAACCAATAATAAATAGCTTAAATCTCAGACCCACACAGAAAACACTACTTATAGCATTCGACATAAACAAAGCCTTGGATACAGTCCCATGACATAATCTAATGCACAAAATAATACAATCAAACATCCCCACTAATTTAAAGAAATGGTCACCCAACTTCCTCTCAGGAAGAGCAGCCCAAATACAGATCAACAACAAGAAATCACGTACAGTAAATATCAGAAATGACGTACCTCAAGGAGCAATCCTATTTCCTACCTTATTCAACTTATTCACGGCCGACCTTCCAAAACCACAAACACACCACACAAATATAACAACCTACACAGTCGACATCACCATAATCACCACACACCAGAACCTAAACACAACAATTCATCTGCCTCAACAATACACCAGCCACATTCAAACTTGGCTAACTGACAACAAAATGTCTGCATCACTTAACAAATTATCTATCACACTAATTACAACAGACCGCCAACTTGGCACTGCTAACTTCCAAATTTTTTTTAAACAGCGTAGCTATCCCAATAAAAAAAACACCCAAAATTCTTGGGGTAACACTGGACACATACCTAACCTTCACAAAAGACATTGAAAACATAACATCAGCAGCAAATAGGAAACTAAACATACTAATAACCATAGCTAACATGGACATTAATAGCGATAAACAAATATCCATCACCATCTTCAAACCATACATACGTCCAATACTAAATTATGCGTCACCTGTATGGCACCCATTATTATCCAAGGAAAACATGAGAAAACCTCAAGCCACCCAATACATGGCATTTAGAATTATAACAGGTTATACAACTACAACTCCACAACATCACTTACATGAAGAAAAAAATATTACCCATAGATAAACATTGAGAAATGATAAGCACACAATTCTACGCTAAAGCACAAACACTTCAACACCCATGCCACACTGCACTTTCCACCACTACTTGCCACAGGTTAAAACAAAATCCAATATTCCCCAGCTTTATTATACAAACAAATCCTAAGCAACATCCGGCCCCCACAGGACAACACTTCTTATACAAAACAAATACACACACACACACAACTGAAAATTATTTAAGAAACTGACAACTAAACAATATACTATATGAACATCCACCAAAAATTGCATCTGAATTCGACTCTTCCTGTAACAGTTCAATCATTTGGCCAAATCTAACATGTGGCACCACCCCAAATCTGCAATATTACAAATTACAGGTTTAAACTTAACCAGACCACATCAAATATCTGCACAAAATGCAACCAGGCCCCGGAGACTGTGTCTCACTTCCTCCTAGAGTGTCCAGCTAACCATCGTCCCAGAGCAATCTGGGACATCACAAATTTAAGTGATCTTTGGAGGAGGCCGACTGCGGTGACAGGGTATCTTAGCTAAGTGTGGCCACTCTAAAGGAAAGGTGGCCAGGCGAGCAAGTAAAAAAATATATATATATATATATATATATATATATATATATATATATATATATATATAGCATATATATATATATATATATATATATATATATATATATATATATATATATATATATATATATATATATATATATATATATATATTCTATAAATATATATATAGATATTTGTATTTATATTTAATATATATATATATATATATATATATATATATATATATATATATATATATATATATATATATATATATATATATATATATATATATATATATATATATATATATATATATATATATATATATATATATATATATATATATATATATATATATCATCATCATCATCATCATCATCATAACCCACCTTCTTTCCCTTTCCTCTACCAAACTCATTTCTCTCCTCCAGGCATTCCTTTACTGACTCAATCCCCTTTTTCTTCAGTCTCCCAGCCGGTTCATTCCTAGCACTCACTACTATACATTCGCTTAATCAACTGACTTTCATCCAACCTCTCCACATGACCAAACCATCTCAATGTACTTTCATTTATTCTCTCATTTATCCCTTTCTTCACACCACACAACTCTCTAATACGTTCATTCCTCATTTTATCAATTCTTCTCACACCTAACACACCCCTAGGATTGTCCATATGAAGACATTGTACTTTAGATCTATAACTCTTATTCCAGACCATAGTCTCACTACTATACATTAACATAGGAAACAACATACCCTCATGTAAAACCCATCGCACTCAAGACTTAGTCCTTTTACATCCACGAACTATTTAATTGCACCAACCACCTTCCTGCGATTCCCAACTTTCCTAGTAAAGAAGAGGCGTGGTTGAAGTTTCAAAAGAATGGTGTATGTAAATAATGGAGGAAAATAGGAATACCAAAAGTTGCATGTTTATTAGGAAAATTGAGGTAAATGAACAGTTTGGAAGTAAGATCAAGAGGAACTTACAAGGGAATAGGACGCTCTTCTGGTCGGAAGTACGAAAGTTTAAAAAAGAGAGAGTAAGGGGGATCTTCATAGAATAATGAATAGAGATGGTACTTGTGCGACTGATGAAATGGATCTGAGGATAGTGTGGAGGGAACACTTCCAAAATCATTGACAGTAATGAAGAGGTGATAGTGAATATGTGTTGATTTGATAGTGAAAGAAAAAATAGGTATTTTGGGGATGAGGTAATTAATAGAGAGGAAGTAATAGGTAGAGTGAGAATGTTGAAGAATGGTAAATTTGCTGGGTTAGGTGAAACTATCGGTGAAATGAGCAAGAATGGAGGAGAGATTTTGATTGCCTGGATATGAAAAATGTGTAACAAACCTTTTATGGAGGGTATAGCTCCAAACGATTGGAAGAGAAGAGTAATAGTATCTTTATATAAGGGCATGGGAGATAAAGGGAACTGTAGGAACTAAAGGGGAAATAGTTTATTGAGTGTTTAGGGAAGATGTGTACTGGTATTTTGGTTGACAGAGTGCGTCAAGTGACTGAGGGACTGATTGGCGAAGAATAAGGTGCATCTAGAAGAAGTAGAGGTTGTGTACATCAAATCTTCATATTGAATCAATTGATTGAGAAAATGAGAGAGAAGTAGAATAATTGTATTTAGGTTTTATTGAATTGCAACAGACGTATGACAGGATTAATAGGGAAGCTCTGTGGTGGCAGATGTTAATGGTATATGGTGTTGGTGGTAGGTTTCTGAATGAAATCAATAGTATGTATGTCGATTCTGATGTGTGGAAAAATAAATGCAGTTGAAAGAGAATGGTTTGATATTAATAGTGGATTGAGACAAGGATGTGTTATGTCTCCTTGTCTATTTAATTTCTAAATGGATGGGGTTATGAAAGAATTAGAGGTGGGGGTGGCACGGGAAGGTGCTAGAATGATAGGGAATGGGAAGAGAGATGAGGGCACATCTCTTATAGTAAGGGAATGATTTGGTTTTGTGTGGCGAATCTGAAGAGAGTTTGAGAGGATTGGTTGAAGGTTGGTGGGAGAAGAATTGATAAAATGAGGAATGGACATATTAGAGAGTTGTGTGGTGTGAAGAAAGGGGTAAATGAGAAAATAAATGAAAGTACATTGAGATGGTTTGGTCATGTGGAAAGGATGGTTGATAGTCTGTTGGTTAAGCGGATGTATAGTAGTGAGTGTGCTGGGAATCGACCGGATTTGAGAGAGAAGAAAATGTGGATTGAGTCAGTAAAGGAATGCCTGGAGGAATGAAATGTGAGGTTGGCAGAGGCTAGAGAAGAGTGGGCATAATAGAGAATGGCGGGGTTGTTGTGAGGGTATGGTTGTGGCTCACCTGGGTCAAGGGATGAACCCCACATTGTACATATATATATATATATATATATATATATATATATATATATATATATATATATATATATATATATATATATATATATATATATATATATATATATATATATATATATATATATATATATAAAATCCTTGGCCTTAACATAAACAAAAAAATGTCTTGGAAACCTCACATCACAACGGTTGCTAGGGCGGCCTCAAAGAAACTGGAGTACTGATTAGGCTGCGAGACTTTTTTCCTCTTCTCAGTTGCTCCAGAGCTATACAAGGGCCTCATCCGCCCTTGTGAGTACTGCTCTCATATCTAGCCTGGTTTCACCCGCTTTGATAGGGTTTGAGCCAAGGTTGTGCTAGCTTATAAACTGTTCTCTGCCCTCTCCAGTTCACTTGACCCTCTATCTTTGCGGCGACATGTTGGTGCTTTATCTCTTTTTCTATAGGTACTGCAGCGGCAGATGCTCGAGGGAACTTATCACTGCGTACCACCTCCTTTACGACGCCCTCGTAGCACAAGGGGTGCTGTGTCGGCGCATGAGTTTTGTGTTGATATTGGTAACCCCAGGCTAGTTCGCTGCGGTGCTTCCTTCTTTCATGTCACCTCTGTTCAGTGGAATTCTCTTCCATTTCTTCTGTGTTTCCTGCTGAATTTAATCTCACATCACAACGGTTGCTAACGCGGCCTCAAAGAAACTGGGAGTTCTGTTTAGGCTGCGAGACTTTTTTTCCTTCTCAGCTGCTCCAGCCATAAGGGCCCCATCCGCCCCTTGTGGAGTACTGCTTCTCATATCTGGGGGCTCTGTTTCACCCGGATTTTGGATAGGGTCGAGTCAAAGGTTAAAAGGCTTATAAACTGTTCTGCCCTCTCCAGTTCACTTGACCCTATCTTTGCGGCGCGATGTTGGTGCTTTATCTCTTTTTCTATAGTACCGCAGCGGCAGGTGCTTGAGGGAGGGAACTTATCACTCGCGTAACACCACCTTACGACGCCCTCGTAGCACAAGCGGATGCTGTGTAGGCGCATGAGGTTTGTGTTACATTGGTGAGTCCAAGATAGTTCGCTGTGCTCCCTTCTTTCCTGCCACCTCTGTTCAGTGGAATTCTTCCATCTTCTGTGTTTCCTGTTGAATTTAATCTCTCACTTTAAAGCCTGCGTCTGGGCTCATCTGCAGTGTGCGTTAGTTGATTAATGTCTGAGGTGTGCAACACCCCTCCTTGAATAGGGCCTCTGCCCGTGAGTGGTGGTGACAACTGTTTAAAATATATATATATATATATATATATATATTTCTATCTATCTTTATATATATATATATATATATATATATATATATATATATATATATATATATATATATATATATATATATATATCTTTTTCTTTTTCTTTTTTTTTTTATCTACCTTTTTTTCCCAAGACTGGGAGTAAGGTGCGCTACAAGCACCGGAAAAGAAAAGTAGTAGGAGAATATGACAAATGTCGAAAAGAAAGCCCAGCCTTACCGCCCCCTCTGTACCATTAATTAGTGAGAACTCGTCACAGACAGAAAATCCACCCTAGAGCTTCATGGGACCGCGACGGACCCTCACTATGGTATATATATATATATATATATATATATATATATATATATATATATATATATATATATATATATATATATATATATATATATATATATATATATATATATATATATATATATATATATATATATATATATGATGCTTGGTTGGAATTTTATATGTGTCTTTACTCTTTATCAAAGTAAAAAAATTGCTTTTCGGAGCGCTTGTCATGTTTCTTCTGCTGCTTTTCGATGTTAGGTTTTTTGCCTCCCTCATCTTAGCAAAGAGAAGGTGAAGAAAGAAAGAAAGAAGATATATATATATATATATATATATATATATATATATATATATATATATATATATATATATATATATATATATATATATATATATATATATATATATATATATATATATATATATAGAGACAGGATATATATATATATATATATGTAAATATATATATATATATTCTTTCTTTCTTTCTTCACCTTCCTCTTTGCCCCAAGATTGGGGGTAAGGTGCTGTACAAGCATCGGAAAAGAAAAGCAGTAGGAGAACATGACAAACGTCGAAAAGAAAGCCCAGCCTTACCGCCCCCTCTGTACCATTAATTAGTAAGAGCTCGTCACAGACAGAAAATCCACCCTAGAGCATCATGGGACAGCGACGGACCCTCACTATGGTAAATCGTCAATGTAAGGGTTCATCCCCTGGCCCAGGTGGGCCACAACCATGCCCCCATACAAAACCCCGCCATTCTCTCCTATCATGCACCTTTATTCTCGCCTCTGCCAAACTCACATTTCTCTCCTTCAGACATTCGTTCACCAACTCAATCCACTTTCTCTTCGGTCTCCCAGCCGGTCGGTTCCCAACACACTCACCACTATACATCCGCTTAACCAACCGACTATCATTCATCCTTTCCACATGACCAAACCATCTCAACATACTTTCATTTATTCTCTCATTTACCCCTTTCTTCACACCACACCACTCTCTAATACGTTTATTCCTCTCTTTATCAATTCTTCTCACACCTAGCACACCCCTAAGATTGTCCATCTGAACACATTGAACTTTAGATCTATACTTCTTATTCCATACCATAGTCTCACTACCATACAATAACACAGGTAACAACATACCCTCATGTAAAACCCTAGCACACTCAAGACTTAGTCCCTTTGCATTCACCAACGATTTAATTGCACCAGCCACCTTCCTGCCATTCACAACTTTCCTACTACACTCTGCATCGTCCGTTCCCATCTCATCCAACATATACCCTAAATATTTAAACTCAGACACTTGTTCTAGCTGCTCACCATCTAACATAACTTCACACTGAGGAGTGTCCTCACTCACAACCATAACCTTACTCTTATC
>JABUQX010016549.1:0-51681 GCA_015478945.1 Trachelipus rathkii | reverse complement strand
CGGTACGCTTCAGTGTGTTCTGCGATAAGGTGGAACTGTAATCGTTCTGTATCGCGCATGAGCAGGTCCTTCTTCCGATTAATCCTTTCTCTCCTTCATGAGAATCCAATGGATATCGATCGCTGCATTGTTCTCTGCCATTCAGGCTAAGAACAGTTGCTAGAAAATCGTTGCAGGATACTCTCGACGAGCAAAAAGCGGGTTCGATCAAAACAGATAAGGCGCTAACCTCCTAAGGTTCATTGCTTCGCTGAAGAGAAATTCTTCTCTGCCTCGTATGCCAAAAACAGTCTCTAACAGATTCTGTAAATCTGCCTTTCTCCCTCTTATTCGCATTGGATGGTTCCTGTTGCTAATTCTCGCAAGACTGAAAAGCACAATCTCTTAGTCTCCTGGATTGCCTCTAGCCCTCAACCCGGACGATCTGGGCATTCCTCCATCCTCCCTCCTCCATTTCCTCCTCCTCAGGTAGTCTACCTCCACTGCCTTTGCCTATGATTTACATTTGATCGGGTGCATGGACTCCTGAAATCTATGAACGTTAGAAGGTCGGGTGACCGGACTGGCGTTCCTCCCCAATCTTAGACCGGCGAATGGTGGTCTCAGTGTATGACGCCCGCCCCTCGTATCAAATTATCATGTGCTCTATTGTTCTCAAAAACGTTAACACTTATCCCTCCAGTGTTGGAAGGCGCGTCACACGTCCAACAATCTTCAATCATATTCAAACTTCTGCTTCCCTCTTTTACTTCTAGAATTGCCTCTCGTCTTAATTTTCCGATTCTCGCTGAGCTGGATAGGATTTCCGGGTGGGGTCGCCTCAACCCTTTTGACATTTTAGATTCTTTAATAAACTCAACTCTACACAATCTCCTCTATCAAAACAACCTTACCCAACGTTCCATCTCTATTTCGACGGTTTCTCTCTCACGTTAACGCAAATCTCCTGTTGTATCTGACACTATATAATCAATTTGCACTTGACCAAGGCGGTAACAAAAAAATCGTTTTGGAAACCCGTCACATTCCCAACAATGCTCTAGGTGAGCGGCCTCAAGGAAATGGGAGTTCTGTCTTTAGAATCTGCAAGAGACTTTTTTCCTCTTCTCAGTTACTCCAGCTATAGCAATTTGAAGGGTTACATCCGCCCTTGTATGGAGTTACTGCCTCTAATATCTGGGGTGAGGGTCTCTGGTCGTCACCTCGGACTTTTGGACAGGGTCGTAGTATATCAAAAGCCCAAAAGACTTAAAACTGTACGCGGTAACTTTTCCGACTACTCATTGACCACCTCTATCTTTGCTGCAGCGATATTGGTGGCTTTATACTTACTTTTTAACTATAATCGACCGCTAAGCGGCAGGTGGCTTGATTGGGATACTATGCACTCGCGTTATCCACCACTTTTCGACCCCCGTAAAAGGGGTGCTGTGTCTGCCACGACGTTTTAGTTAGCTAGGATATTGTAACTCCTGGCTTATAGTTATCAGCTGCTGAGTGTGCTTCCTTGTTATTTCTGCCCATCCATTCGTTCTAGTGGAATTCTTATTGCATCTTCTGTGTTTCCTAGTCCTGAATATTTCAATCTCCCTCACTTCCAAAGCTTGCGTCTGGCTCATCTGCGTAATAATTTGCGCTTAGTTAACCTTCTGAGGTGCCTACCTAACACCCTTCCTTGAAATGAGCTTTGCCCGTGAGGTAGGTGTGACAACTATAATAAATATACTATTACATATGATTAATATATATATATAATTTATTATTTATTAGATATTGTGTATAATGGATCTATATAATGACAGTGATACTATAATATGTTTATATTATATAATATTTAAATATAATAATAAGATTAATATATTATATATATATATATATAGATATTATAATAATATATATAATATTTATATAATATATAATATATTATTTATATATATATATATTAATATATAAGATATTTTTACTTTTTTTTTTTTTTTTTTCGCTGTCAGTATGCTGCCGCGTTATCTAGCCATCCTAGGCCGCCGTTCATATTCTAGCCGCCCTAGGCTAGTTTCTGCCTAGTTATGCCTAAGTGGTTATGGGTTGCTCTATGTTTATTAATATATATATATATATATAATATTAATATTATATTATAATTATATATAATTATTTATATTAGTAATATTAATAATTATTAATATAATATTATATAATTAATATTATATTAATAATTATATTAATATATATATATAATATTATATATATATTATATATAATATATATATAATATAATATTATAATATTAAATAATTATAAATATAATATTTATATAGTATTATATATATATTATATATAATTAATATTATTTAATATAATATATATATTATATTATTAGTTTATATATATATAGATATTTATATTATAATATATATATATAAATTATATATATATATTTTTATGATATAATTTTATTATATTATTCTATATATTAATATATATAATTGTAATAATATATAATATGTATATAATATATATATATATATTCATATAATAATTTATAATATATTATTATATAATATATTGTATATATATAATAGATATATTTATATTATATATAATAATAGTATATTATAATAATATTAATATATATAATATATTATATTTGTATATATTATTATATATAGAATATATATATATATTATATTTTATATATAATATTAATTCATATATTATATATATTTTAATATATGAATATATATATATATTATATATATTATTATATTATAATATATATATATTTATTTTAATATATTATTTATATTATAAATTATTATTAAATAATATAATATATTATACTAATATATATATATATAATTATCTATTATATATTAATATATATATATATATATATATTAATATATATTATTATTATAATATATAATAATATATATAATATATAGATATATATAATATTATATATATAATTATAATATATTATATATAATAATATATTATATATATATTATATAATATATATATATATAACATATATCATATAACATATAACATGTCATGTCCGATCCACTATATATATATATATATATATGATATATATAAATATATAAATATTATATATAATATATATATATATATATATATCATATATATATAATATATATATAATTTTATTATAATATAATATTATATATATATTATAAGGGTGGAAAAATTATGGTAAAATTTTTGGTAACTGATAAGGAAATGCAAAATAAATAAAATTCTATGAGCGTTATGAAGTAATGTGCGTAGTTTTTTCCGTCTGTTTTCTGTATGTTGATTCTTACTAAATATTGTATCTACGAAAACCAATAGGTTACAACCCTATATTTGGGAGTACTGTTGTGGTGTAGTGCTAATGATGACAAAAAGAAATTGAAATTACTATAATTTAAAAATGGGCGCCGTTTAAAGATATTTGAAGGTGAAATTCCCATGAAAAGCGGCATGACTAAGGTTAAAATGTAAGGAACCAAAAATTAACCTATTGTTGTACGCAGAATCAAATGGATAGTAAATTCTAATAAATTATGACTATGAATAAGGGAAGAATGTAAATTTAAGTTAATTGAAAACATCTCAACTTTATATAATAGCAACTCTTCCACAAACAGCTACTCCTTCCTTTAAACATTTTAGCACATTGTTGACCAATACAACCAACTACTGTATACAATAAATGCACTGTCTGTTTGGGTTACGCATTACAATGTAACTCAATGTAACTCATTGACTGTGTGTGTTTCTTACGTGTTTTTTTCGTTTTTGAATATGGATCGTAATTACCACGTGTATTCATACTCTGAACTAGCTGACATGCATCTGATGTATGGGATGGCACGCTGCAATAGTTCTGCAGCAAGACGTTTGTACCAAGAGAAATATCCCAACCGAATTTGTCCAAGCGCAAGGTTTTTTGCCACTATTCATCAACGCTTGTCTGAAACATGGTATTTGCAGTCCAAAGAGCTCACTAATGCAGGCAGACCCCGATCTACTAGGACTGTTGATTTAGAAGAATTAGTTCTTAATGAAATTTCTGAACATCCTGAAAAGAGCACGCGAGAATTGTCACTACAGTTTAATTCGAACCAATCTAGTATTTGGAGGTTACTACCCGAGCAGCAATTACACCGTACCACGTCCATCAGGTACATACTCTGTTGCCGCGTGACTATGCTCCTCGTGTTGTTATTTGTCAATGGTTTTTGAACAAATGTATTGACCAAAACTTTTTAACGAAGGTTTTATTTACCGACGAGGCTCACTTTACAAGAGCAGCTATCGTTAACTTCATAACGAACTCATTTGGGCAAACGAGAATCCTCATGCCGTTAAACAGAATCATTCACAGCATCAGTTTTCATAACATTTGGCAGAAATTTATAGCATGATCATGTTCTTATGTGTTCGCAGCTTCCTCCTAAGCTTAATGGCATAATCTACTTAAACGTTTTTTGAAACATGAACTCCGTACCTTGTTTTATGAGTTTACCTCTTCGAGTTGCGCCAAAAGCTGTGGTTTTATGCATGATGGCAGCCTGCACACTTTAGTGCTACAGTTCGTGCAACACACTGATGAGACTTTCCAATACAATGATAGGTCGAGGTGGCCCAGTTCCGTGGCCAGCAATGTCACCAGACATAAATCCTTTGGATTATTACCTTTGGAGACATTTAAAGACCTTAGTATATTCTTCTCCAATCGACACCGTTGAACACCTACGATAAAAGGATTATGACGAATTGAAACGGATCAAACAGACTCCTAGAATATTTGAATGGAACAATTTGATGAGAAGAAGCCTGGACTCGTGCATTGGAACAACGGAGGTCATTTCAACATCCATCTTTAGTCTTTGATATCATTTGTAGGTGCCTTATAAGAAAAACCAGTATGTTATGTTGTACAAAATTAACCCTATATACAATAATATGTTTATTTACACCTATTCGACATAGAGTTTTCGATTCCTCAAATTACTAGTAACGTTCCACCATTTTTACCATTAGAGATTGTAACTACTTGGTTTCGTAGATAAGATATTCTATTAAAAATAAGATGTTGAAAAAAAACGGAAGCAACAGCAATTACGTTTAAATGTCCTTGGACTAAACAACATATACAGCAATTCTTACCAGTCTTCAAAATTATGAACTATTTTCAAAAAATAATAATTAGAAAATAAAACATTTATATATAATATATATAAATATAAATTTATATATATATACTATATATATATTTATATATATTTATATTAATATATATATATATATAATATATATATAATTATATTATATATATGATTAGTTGATAGTAATGACGCTTGTTCTGTGCGACGTATGGGATTTTGCTCCGAGTGTGTTATTTGCCAATTCAAGTTTTTTTTAATGTTTTTGAGTTTTTCTTTTAATCAAGCCTAATTTTAATTAAATGTCTTTGATTTTGTAGTGTTGCTCTTTGTTTTAATTTTTATTTATTATAAAGTTGTTTTTAGTATTTGATAGTTTAATGTTGCAAGTGTCGAAGTTGCTAGTGTGTCTCTCGCCGTTTTAGGATTTTGGTAAGTTTAGCTTATGCGTATTATTTATATTTATTTAATTTAGTTAGATTTTTCTTAATATTGCCAAATGATAATCATATATTTTATGGATATGCTGTGTTACTTGTTTATTATAATATTTTATTTATAATAAAGCATTTTAAGGTTTTTAATGTTGATTAGTTTTAAGGTTTTAATGTGTATTAGTTTATTATATTGTATGACATTTCGATTGTATTGTGTACAAGAGTTTGAGTGTGTTTGTTTGTTTGTGCGACTGGCTGATTAAATGACTGGTGGAAGTGAGTGGGGGTGGGCGCTGGCGGTTTTCAGTTGACTTCGCCAACGTGCGTGGCCTTCGTGCTAACCATGAATTTGTGGAATATCACCTCTCTAACTCTCAAGCTAACATTTATTACCGTCTGAGACCCAGCTGGCCAGGATTCATTTTCAAATAAACTAATATCTCTAACTATTAATCAGAAACTTAATTTCCGTCTAAATGGTGGAAGTCTGTACCTATATAAACACATAACTTCTGTAACCGTCTCTGAGAATCTTGACTCTCCTACTTCGATGTTCTGTGGGGCTAAAAATCTTTCTCCCTTACTACTATCATTATCTGTGTTCTGCTACTGCCTCCCAAATGGAACAGATTTCACGTTTCTTTTTGACTACTTACTACTTCTTCATAGACTGTACTTCTTACCCATCAAATGCTGAGTCCTCTATTTAGGGGATTTCACGGTACACACACTGGGTGGTTGGGCTCCTCTCACACTGATGTATGTGGGAGGAGCCAAAACATTCAGTATTCTCAACGACCTAGAACAGTTAATTAAGGAACCTACACATATCCAGATCGAACTAACCAATTCTTAAATACGCTTGACTTATGTTTCACACTACTCCTTCTCGATATAAATATTTAATTTCTCCTCCAATTTGTAACTCTGACCACAATCTTATAAGCTACTTAACTATAAAACTTTTTTATCCAGCGCTCCTCACATCCTTAAACGTAATTTTGCACTTTAATCGGGATGATTGGGGCGCATTGCGTTGTTTTTTGGCTAACTACTCTTGGAATAAAGCCTGCTTTGACTCGGAGCTTCGGTCGCCGCGGATAAGGTGGGGGCGTAATCACTGAAGGGATGAGCAGGTTCATTCCATCTTCAACTAAATCTTTTTCTCCCCAAAATCCATGTTCGATGGAGCTTGTTCTCGCGCCATTCAGGAGAGAGACATTGCGTATCGGGCATGGAAAACTCTCGTTCTCCTATCACTCTTACTAATTTTCATTCTGCTCGGAATCGTTGCAGGGATATTATTCGACAGGCTAAGCGCACTTTCACTAAAAGAAAGTGCGCCAACCTGCTTGGTTCTCCTACTGATAAAAATTTCTGGCCTCTTGCCAAAAACATCTCAACACTTTGTAATCGCCTTCCTCCCTTATTCGCTCTGGATGCGTTCTGTGCTAAACTCTCCTTCTGATAAGCCAATCTTCTTCGGCCTCCTTTTTTTCATATAATCTCTACCTGGACGATATCTGTCACCCTCCTCCTACTGCCTTCTCTGCCTTCAGGTTCCATGCTGTACTAAATGACACCATGATCGTGTGCATGGGATCCTGAGTTCTATGACGTCAGAAGGCCTAGTGGCCGGGATGACTTCCCCCCCTGTTTTGAGGTAGTGTGCTTCTGAGCTGGCGCCGTCGTTCAACTCTACCCTTTATGTCTTAATACTAATATTTTTCCTCAGTGCTGGAAGCGCGCATATGTTCAATCAATCCCGAAAAAAGGTAGCCGCTCTGATCCTTCAAACTATCGCCCTATAGCTCTCATTTGTATCTATCTGAAATCTTTGAAACTCTTCTTAATTCTCATTTCCTGGATCATCTGGAATCTCATTCCCTTCTTTCAGATCATCAGTATGGCTTTCTACGCTCGAGGTCAACTGGTAGCATATTTTCCTATCTAACTGATTTATGGTCTTCTGCCCTTAGGGAGTGTGAGGAGTCTTCCGTGGCGGCGCTTGACATATCCAAAGCTTTGGACCAGGTATGGCACGCGTCACTGCTCTCTAAGCTCCCTTCCATTGGGTTTTCTCTTTCTCTTTGCTTACTCTTGTCTAGTTTTTTCTCTGACCGCTCCATATAGCTCTTGTTGAGGGAGCGTCCTCTTCCTCCTTTCTGTTACTGTGGTGTTCCGCAAGTTCCTTTCTATCTCCAACTTTATTCCTACTTTCATCAGCGATTCTTAGCTGTACTTTTAACTTCGTTCTCTCTTATGCCGATGACTCAACTCCCCATTCTTCTACTCATTTCAAATCTGCTCCCTCTTTTGCATCTAGAGTTGCCTCTCGTCTTCAGCTTTCCGATTCTATTTTTGCAGATCTGGATGGGATTTCCGGTGGGGTCACGCAACCTTTGTAAAATTCAACTCTTTAGAACTCAACTTCTCTACATCTCCCTCTCAAAACAACTTCTTTACAACTATTTCCTTTCACGGCTCTAACGTCTCTCATGTGAATAACATAAACATTCTTGTCTTAACCATAAAACAACAAATTATCTTGCGAACCTCATCACAATGGTTGCTAGGTGGCCTCAAAGAAGCGGGAGTTCTGTTCAGGTTGCGGAATTTATTTCCATCTGCACAGCTACTCCAGTTTATAAGGCCTTATTCGCCCATTGTATGGGAGTACGTGTTTCATTTGGGGGGGCTCGGTCTCCATCCTTTCTATTTAGGATAGGCGTTGAGTCTTAAAGCTAAGAGACTAATCAAACTGTCCTACTTTCAAACTTCTTACCCTCTCTATCTGCGATGTTGGTGCTTAATCCCTTTTCTATAGGTACACAGCGGCAGAGCCTCAGGGGAGTTGAACTCTCGCATTCCTCCACCTTGCGCCGCCCTCGTTGCCAAGGGTGCTTGCCTCGCACGAATTCTGCGTCAGATTGCGTTACCCCAGACTTGTCTTGTGGGTGCCTCTTTTTTTCCAAGCTACTTCTGTTTGTCGGAACTCCCTTGCTTTCTTCTGTTTTCAACAATATTTAATCGTTTCTCTCTTTAAGCCCACGTCTTGGCTCACCTGGAACTTTGCGTTAGCTGGGGGTTGTGTGGTTTTTTCATGTTTTATTTTCCGCCCCTCCTTGGAAGGGCCCAGCGTGATGGTGGTTGATTCTGTAAAAAATATATAGTTAGGCCTATTAAAACATAGTATATATTATTATATATATATATATATACTATATATATTAATTAATTAGTATATTATATATATATATATATAATATTATAATATATTAATATAATATATATAATTATATATACTATATATATTATATATATATATATATATATATTATATAATTTTTATAGTCAAACTTCAAAGAGTAAACATCGCATCCGCATCCGCATCCTCATCTACTTTAGATCCGCATCCTCTCTCTTTAAGATCCGCATTCCGCATCCGACCGCAAAGAGTCAAATTTGACATACGGTCCATTCATTAAATATATATATATATATATATAATATATATATAAATATTATATATAATTATATATAATATATATATATTATATTATATTATATATATATATTATATATATATTTATATATTATATATATATATATTATATATATATTATATATATATATATATATATTATTTTATATATTATATTATATATTAGTATAATTATATATAATATATATATATTATAATATATATATTTATATTATATTATCTATATTATATATATAATAATATATATAATATATATAATATATATTATATATATATATTATATATATATATATAGTATATATTATATATATATAGTTTTGTAAATACTGTACTGTGACTTTTTCGGTGAAAAAAAATTCTAAAGCTTTCAAAACATTTACTAGTTCAGAAAGTTAATTAAGTGCTTAAAGATTTTTTAGACAAATTCTTTAGTGGCAAGCATTCTGAATTATGCCAGAGCTTGCACTAAATGAAATTTCTTAAAAACCAAGCTTAACTTAACTCTTTCTGACACTTTAGAAAAGTTTTTTTGAACAGAAAATTTCTTTCAGAAAAAAAGTTCACAGTATCAGTCAGTATCTACAAAGTGCCATATATATATATATATATATATAGTAATATATATATATATATTATATAATAATATATATTATATATAATCTATATATATATAAAATATATATACATGCTAATATACCGGGGGGGGGGGCATTGCCCCCCCCCCCCCCCCTGCTATTGAGAATAAAAAAAAAATGAAACCTATAGTTTGCCAGACGGCTTTTTAAGGGTTTATTAGTAGAAAAACGGAAAAAGATATATCAATCGATAGATAATGAAGGAGTATACTGAATTACAAACTATTATAAACCATTTTTGTATATAGTTAACGTTTTCGTTTCACATTGTGCTGAAGTCAACTAGCTGTGTGCTTTTATATACAGCAGATTCTTCTGCACAGTATGCCCTAGAACCTCAGTATAGTCGATGCATTTGCGGCCGCAAGCTGCTAGAACTATATATATAGTATTATATATATATATATATATAATATATATTTATTATTTAATAATATATATATATTAGTAAATATATTTATATATATATATATATATTATTTATATATATGATATATATATTATATATATATAATATATATATATATATATATATATATTTATATATATATATATATATATATATTATATAATATATATATATATATATATATATATTATATTATATATATTATATATATATATATATATATAATTATATTATATTCACTTTAACTTCCCCCCCCTTAATGAAATCCTGCCTACGCCCATATATTATAATATAGTATATATATATTATATATATACTATATATATAATATATATATTATATATCATATATTAATAATATATAATATATATATATCTATATATATTAGTAATATATATATATATATTAATAGATTATATATATATATTTTAAACTATGAAAAAAATTATTCAAGAACTTGAAATTTTTAGCCAAATATTTGGGACAATAGATTACACAATTGACGAAAATTTTATCTAAAGCAGATTAAATTAATGAACAAAAATCTTTGAAAGTTATTTTGACTAAAAATATTATATTTTACAATTGTGGTATCTAGTAGTCCTTACCTGTGAGTTTGTTGTTTTTCAAAAATTTCTTTACTCTTTGATAGTTCTTGTAGCCCTCATAACTCAGCGGAGCTTTAGTCAGTTAGCACTACATTAAATAGTAAGTAAAATGGTAAATTGATTAGTATAAAGGCAAAGAGAATATAGATAGGTTGATAGTTGAAATAGTTGAAAGAAAAGACAATTTACCTTCCTTTCTTTACATTTTTGATTATTATGAATTTTGACGAGCATACGCTAAGAACGTTTTTTAGATAATGACGAACCTTTTTCTGATTTTTTTAGTGAAATTCTGGATGATTATATCCAATGGAGAAAAATATAAAATTTCACTAAACATTGCACATATTAACATGTATGTGGCAAGCACATAATATTTCTTTAAATACTTTATGTTTCAAGTAACTGCTTTTTAAAAGTTGAAGTAAATATTTGATTTTATTTTTCAAATAACTTTCTTTAAACTAAATAATTTGGGAGTTACGTTCACAAAACGACTTTAATAGATAGTTTTATAAATATATTTCTTTGACTATATATTATATATATATATATTTATATATATATATATATTATATATATATATATATATATATATATATATATATATAAATATATATATAGTAATTATATATATATATTATATAATATATATATATATATATATATATATATATATATATTATAATATAATATACTATATATATTAATAATATATATATTAATATATTATAATAAATATATATATATATATAATATTATATAATATATATATATATAGATATATAGTTATTATTATAATATATATATTATATATATAATATATTAATATATTATATATATATTATATATTATATGAATATATTATATATATACATACTATAATATTATATATATATATATTATATATAGATATTATATTATATTTATATATTATATATATATATATATAATTATAGTTATATACTTGGGGCGCATACGGGCAGGAGAGCACTTGCACCTACCCACTAAAATCATTAGGACGAAATTGAAAAAATATAAATCTAATATAATGACTAAAACAGAACAATTATCTAAAAGGGGTAATTATATAGTAAGAAAAAACTTAAAAAGAATAGATACAATCGAAAATGGATATTAAGAAGGAATTACCTTTCGCTTATATGTGCTGCACCATAGTCATACAGCTAGGTTTTTTTCTTTATATTTGCTGAAGTCAATTGTTGTGTGCTTTTATACAGCTAGGTTCTTCTGACAGTATTCTCCGCTAGAATTCTCAGCTATATCGACTAACATTTTGCGGCTGCCAAAGCTTGCTAAATCAATCACGAAGGCATACCGGTTGATATTCAAGCTGCAGACAGCACATCAAAAACATTTGCAGAAATTAAAGAATATTTACAGCAATTTGACCATAATTTTCTGCCGAACCCATGACTTACCTTTAGAAGTATAGGTCTGCCAATGAGGAATATTGAAGACCTGATAAACTCGCAATAGAAGTAGTAATGTGAATGTAAAAGAACGTATTCAAGACAGAAAAATGCAGTCTGGTCTCCAATGATCAAAATAAACATCAATTGTGTGAAATTACCATAAAAAAAAAACTGGTCTATAAACTCAATATGGGCCGATGAAACTCGAGATTGTCAGCAAGTTAACAAATTATCATTTTAGTTAAGGATTTTCGATCTTGTGAAAATGGACCAGTTCGAGAAGAATTTCTGGGTTGAAATTTCTGAAAGAACTTGGTAAAGCCATTACACACGATTGATTTGTTTTTTTTGTAGAAAAGGAGTTTGGATCTGTTGTCCTATGCTGTGGTTCATGTAGCAATGCAGGGAAACAAAATAGGTGGAAAAGAAACTGCAGGGAAAAATAAAAAATGGATTATATTTTCACTGTGTAGCCATTGGCTTAATTTGGTCATTAATGATCTAAACATTATCTCGAAATTCGAATCTATGCCCATATAAAAGACAAACCTTTATCAGAGATTCCACACCTAGAAGAAAATACATTCCAAGTTGCCTAAACTTTGTGAAAACCCGTTGGCCTCAAAAATATCTAAGTATTCTATTCCCACACAAATAAACAAAAATCGTCTTGGAAGGGTGAGAATAGTCAAGGAAGTACAATTAAACAAGAAAAACCAGCTTTTCTATTATCGCGTTCGGCAACAAGACCAATTTCATTATTACCTCTTCGTAATAGCCAAATATTTTGCTTAGTTGACCAGTGGCTACCATTATTCAAATAAAATATTTGACCTTATGCAGTGCTCTGATCATGCCCAAAAATTTGGGAGTTATCAAAGAATACTGCAAAACTCCTGACAAATAATTGACTGATCTGCTTTTATCCACAATTGTATTGCTGCTGAGCGCTAGCGTAGAACTCTGCACCACCTAGAAACAGTACAATCCAACAACGCATGAAACAATCATCCTGCTAAAATTTCTGCTGAATATTGGAAGCGTTCTGTACTTGTCCCTTATTTTGACTCACCATCTCTTTAGAGACTAGATTTTCAGAAACAACGTGCCAGCATTTCATCTTCTTTTTCATTTGCATCCCTTTCTTATGTTAGGTGCTCCCGTAGGCATTTGCGTGAGAAAAATGCTCTTCAGAAGTTATTATATCTTGATATCAAACAAATCATTACCGAAGCTGACTTGCGAGTATACCTTGTGCTGGGACTAAAAAACGGATAAACAACAAGTTAAAGACTTGGAACTTACTGAAGTATTAAGAAGCTCGACCCCTTTTCTCAAATGAAACAGTCTAATATTGCACTGGTGCACCTTATTAACCGTACCATTTGAAAGTCTTTCACACTCTGCAAGAGTTAAGACTTGCGCTAAGAAGACAATTGAACGAGACAGGTTGATAGACTATTATAGGATGAATATTCATCAGAATATTAAATGAAATAAATAATGGAAATAAATAAATTTCAAAATTCGCTGAAAATCCAAGGCGCCTCAATGCTAGTTTAGATTTAATATTAGTATCACTTTCAGGAACTCCAGTCAGTATATCGCCAACCCCCGTAAATATACTTTCGTTTCTCAAAGTAGGGTTTTTTACTCACCACGTGACACATAATTTTTTTTAATTACAACTGGAGAGTTATGTATTTTTTTAAACCGAAATAACTTTTCTTATTCTATGATATTTCTTTTAGTTAGATTTGAAAGGATATAATATGCAGTTACAACAACCCCCACACCGTCTATTTGATCAGTCGAGCCATGGACATAATCACTCAACCCTTTACTAGCTCCTAAGTCAAAATCGTGCTTACACACATACAAACACACACACACACATTTATTATATATATATAAATATATATATATTTATTATATATTAAATTATATATATTATATTATATAATATATATATATATTATATTATATATATTATATGTAGTTATAGGTTAAGTAAAGATATTCCGACACTTTTGGAAAAATATGATGTGGCCAAAATTTCTTTTATTTGTTTGTTGCTCAATATAGAGTAGCGACTTTTTTTCAATATTCAGAATGATATATAAATATTTAAGATTGGTTATATTCAGTAAGGTTAATTAATATTAAATATCAAATTTAATTGAAATAATTATTTGATTAATTAAATAATTAAATTGGGCACTGGATTTTTAATGAACTATTTTTACTCATATAAAAAGTATTCGTTTCTTCCTTCGAGACTAGTAGTTTCAAAATTATTTATTTACTTTAACGTGTATTTGTGTTCCATGTGAACGTATGACATAGATTTCCATAATTCGAATAAGATATTACACTTAATAAGCCTTTCTAGTGCATTATAAATTAGGGAGGATCCAATATTTAGATTTTCGGCCCATTTTAGCACCCATAAAACTGGACACCAATTCGAAATTATCGCATTTGACCCTTACACACCAAACGTAGCTTTTTTTAGCCTCTCAAACGTTGTCTTTCTGTGTCTGTAGTCATTTTTGGAAATTTCAGACATTTTTCGACATTTCTGACATTTTTTCGAAATTTCAGACATTTTTTCGAAATGTAGTCATTTTGACATTTTTTCAAATTTCGGTCCATTTTTTACGAAATGTACAGATTTTTTCAATTTTTTGAGCTTTGTGCTCAGCGTTGTCCAATTTCCGAACCACTTTTTTTGATTTTGAACTGAAAAGTAATAATTTTTTCCGTGTTTGGGCCGATTGATGACTATTCAGCAGTGTAGTCGGGAAGAGGCAGCATTTATTTACTTAGAATATTTCTTTGTATATAATAATTTTGGATTTGTTCTTGAACAAATTTCAAAAACAAATTTTTGGAAATTTTTAAAATTTTCTTTTGAGTATACAAAAAAATTAATCTAAGTAAAAAGGTGTATCTTGCCACTATCAAGCCCCTTGGAAAATTTGATGTTGATGGGATAAGTAGAAAAAAACTATCTCAAATTCCTTCACTTTTTAAATTAATTTGTTCCAAAAAGTGAAATATGAAATAATTTTTTTTTCTACTTATCCGATCAACATCAAATTTTCAGGGCTTGTATAGTTGGGCGAGATACACCTTTTATTACTTAATAATTTTAGATAATTTGCTTAGATAATTCTATATATATATATACATATATATATATTATATATTATATTATATATATATATATTTATATAATATACTATATATATATAATATAATTATATATATATTATATATATATATATAAGTATAATATATATATATACATTATATATATATATATATATATATATATAATATATATATTGCCGTTTCAATGTCTCTTTAATAAACTGTATCTTATTCAACTTATAATTTTTCCATGGGGTTGGTAATCTTTATATAATAATAACCTTTCTTATGTTGTGCTGACACGCGGAGGTATATAAAATAGTTCGGGATTTATTACATAAACAATTTAAACTTTCTCTTTTCATAAACAGTAACACAAGCTGTTGCTTTATCATTTGAAGGTACCATAAAATCAGCTCAACAGTGTAGAATCTCAAAATTCACAAATCAAAGTCATCTACTGTTGCATTTCTTAAATATAATGTCTAGCTACTCCGTCAACAGTTTAAGACCGTGCTAGGATGAATTCGTGCCTTACAAACAACAAAACAGTTACTGTAAATTTCCAATAACGTAACATAAGATCAGGAACAGTTGCAGTTCACAAACCGAGATATATGCACAGCCCGAAAATATACGCTCAATTTCCATTGTTGAATTAAACAATTGTTTTAGACCAGGTTATACTTACAACAGTTTCTTAAACAGTGATTTCAAATTTCTAATAATAACACAAGTTAACTCAAGAACAGTAGCGTTCAGTAAACAATATAAATACAAATCAGGAACTTACAATACTCAAGTTCAATAAAACAAATAAATCGGTTGGCCATCCAAATTCATAGCTTACGGGCGAACATACGCTATAACAGTTTTTCAGTAGTAACCTTAAAGCTAACACATAAAATCTAAAAATACCTTTTACCAAAATAAAACACCTTCTGCAACTATAAACTTTTATACGGCTTGTTCGACTAAACGCCGTAACCATGGCAACCATCTGACACTTCAAGCCGTACAAGTTACTATCGTTTTTTTTAAAATCAAGAATTTCCCTGAGCAAATCTGTCGTAGCTTTCAATGTTACACCTTTGTTCTTAACTCCAATAGCCATCATTAACTCTGGATGATGCACATGGGAGACATGAAACATCGTCTCAACTATATCTTAACTTTTCCGGCTCGAATTACATATCGCCCCCACATTAGTTCCCCTAGAAATAAAAATAACACTTATTAGTTTCACTTGTAAACAAAATAACAACCTTTAAATAAAATCTCAATCAAATCTTATACATACCGATACGGGGCTTTTCCTTAACTTCCTGTACCTGTGCAATCTGGTCTTAAACAAACTTTTCAAAAATCTTAGTCCATGTCATCTGTTCTTTAGTTGGTTAATCCTCGCTATGACACATCTCCCTACCCAAGTTTGGGTACCAAACTTAACAAGAAACACAAAAAAATTTTTAACCACCTCATTCTATAACTGTACCTAGTCTTCCTGTTTTTCTGTCTGGTCTTCTTTCTTCTGTCCTATCATTCTGGCTGTACTTTATCCGTTCCTAGTTCAATCTTTGTATTCCTTTTCCTCCCCTTGCAAAACAATACAAATAATAATAATAATTAATAATAATATAATAATATATTAATAATAATATATAATAATAATCATAAATAATAAATAATAATTATAATAATAATAATAATAATAAAGTAATAATAAATAATAATAATAATAATAATAATAATAATAATAATAATAAAACCCTATCTAATATATACACGCTTTTACTGAGGCCTCTTTACATTCACACAAACATAAAATATTTTAAAACAAATAATAATAACGATAATAACAATAATAATATATATCATAATAATAATAATAATAGAACATAGTAATAATAAATAATAGCGTCGTCCAAGCACACTACGGAGCCCCAATATTTGCGTTCAATGTCCTTTAATAATTATCTATTCAACTTATAACTTTTTCCATGGGATGTGGGTATCTTTATATATAATAACCTTCTCTTATGTTGTGCTGACACGCGGAGGTATATAAAATAGTTCGGGATTTTCGTAATTTATTCCATAAACAATTTAAACTTTCTCTTTTCATAAAACAGTAACCCAGCTGTTGCTTTATCATTTGAAGGTACATAATAATAGTCTCTACCGTAACAATTCAAAATTTCACAAATCAGTAATATATACAAATCAAAAATATAATATCCATTACAAACTCAATAAACAGTTTAAACCGGCTAGCATCAATTCGTGGCCTTACAAACACAACAGTAATGTAAATTTCCATAAACAGTAACATAAATCAGGGAACCAGTTGCAGTTCACAAAACCGAGATATATGCAAGCCCGAAAATATAACGCTCATTTCAATTTGATTAACAATTTTTAGACCGGTTTATACTTATAACAGTTTCTTAAACAGTGATTCAAATTTTCATAAATAATAACACAAGTAACTCAAGAAACCAGTAGCAGTTCATAAAACAATAATAAATACAAATCAGGAACTACAATACTCAATTCAATAAACAAATAAATCGGTTGGCATCAATTCATAGCTTTACGAGTCGAACATACGCTATAACAGTTTTTCAGTAGTAACCTTAAAGCTAACACATAAAATCTAAAAATACCTTTTACCAAAATAAAACACCTTCTGCAACTATAAACTTTTATACGGCTTGTTCGACTAAACGCCGTAACCATGGCAACCATCTGACACTTCAAGCCGTACAAGTTACTATCGTTTTTTTTAAAATCAAGAATTTCCCTGAGCAAATCTGTCGTAGCTTTCAATGTTACACCTTTGTTCTTAACTCCAATAGCCATCATTAACTCTGGATGATGCACATGGGAGACATGAAACATCGTCTCAACTATATCTTAACTTTTCCGGCTCGAATTACATATCGCCCCCACATTAGTTCCCCTAGAAATAAAAATAACACTTATTAGTTTCACTTGTAAACAAAATAACAACCTTTAAATAAAATCTTAATCAAATCTTATACATACCGATACGGGGCTTTTCCTTAACTTCCTGTACCTGTGCAATCTGGTCTTAAACAACTTTCAAAAATCTTATCCATGTCATCTGTTTTATATTTTGTTTTCGTCGCGATAGCAAAATATATAATATATATATATATATATATATATATTATTATATATATATATTTATATAATATATATTATATTATAGAAAATACATAATATTATAAGAAAGTGTTTTAAAATCTATTTTTTAATTACCTAAACATGTATTTACTTATAAGTAACTTAGTAAATTTATATTGAAACACAAGTAAATGTTAGTGCAGTTTTAAACATCTGACATGTAGTTTTTTGTCTTTATCTTTGGTGGGGGTTGGCACATCTTTGCAAAAGCACCGTAATATACTTCTTTCGGCTCTTCGATTTTAGAAACTCAACGATGGAGAGCGTTAACTGCATGCCATATTTTCTTTTTTATATATATAAACTTTACACAATTTATCTTAAGGATGCGCTTTGAACAGCTGTAATTACCATACAGTTTGATAATGATGTATTGCTCCTAACTTCTTATATTATGTCGTTTATTCTACCATGGTCATTGAGGAACAATTTCTCATAGTATGTAATTACAACTAATGCCTCTTATTATACTTCTTATAAGTCATTTCTTTTATTATATGAACTGATTTTAGAATATCGGATATGCATAAGCGGTATTCCTAATTTCTAAAAACCCCTATCGAAGAATTTTTTTTATATTTAGTAAACTAAAATTTCGACATATTATTTAAGGCCTATTAACCAAACGGCCGCATTCAAAGTTGGTTTTTATATTCAAGCCGCATAAGGGCTATTTTTGTTTAACATTTCAAAATAGCACTGCTTTATTCTATTATTACCTAAAACTTATTTTTATATTATGTATTTATTTTTGTTATTGTTTTAGTTTTAGGGATCGGATTTTCTTATGGAGTCGAATAGAACATATTTCTTATAACGAAGAAAGTTTCATTTTGATTCCTACACATCAACCGCCAAAACTCGGTAATCCTCCACAGTGAATGTCCTTATCAGCGTTAGCTGATAAGGACACGTGTTTCGAGATAACGTTAAGCGTTTTGAGATAAGATAATTGATTTGTCATGTTAATTTTTATTTATTTATTATTATTATTATTTTTTTTATTATTATTATTATTATTATTATTATTATTATTATTATTATTATTATTATTATTATTATTATTATTATTATTATTATTATTATTTATTATTAATTATTATTAATTATTATTATTATTATTATTATTATTATTATTATTATTATATTATTTTCGTCTAAGCGATATCTAATTATTTTATAACTTTTGCATACATTTCTAATTGCCAATTGTGTGCCCCCACCTGTACACGAACAAAAAAAAAAAAAAAAAAAAAATTTATATATTTATTATATAATTATCAATTTTTTTTATTTTTTACTTTCTCAAAATAAAATTCAAAATGAATCCATATTCTTATAGAAAAAAAAAAAAAAAAAAAAAAAAAAAAAAAAAAAAAAATCTTTTTCATTTTTTTTGAGCTTCAAAAATTTAAAAAAAAAAAATTTTTTTTTTTTAATTTATCAATATTTGAGTCGCGATCTTGCACTGTAATCATGCCTGGCGACGATGAGCATTCTCCCACCTCTGACTTTTCCAACTTGCGTCTCCAGCGATTCTTTACGGATGATCCAGAATTGTGGTTCTCATTGGCTGAGAATGTCTTTCGTCCGGATGAAGAGGGAGAAATAATATGCAGGTATTAAATTCCCTCCTCAAGCTACTTATAGTGCCTATTCGCCATTCCCTGCCAACTTTAGGCGTTCAACACCCCTTACACGCTCTTAAAGAATATACTAATCGCGCGATAGCCCTTCCCAGGAGGCTAAAATATGAACGATTGTTTGAAGATACTCAACTGGCGATTTTGCTCCTTCTGACAACTGTTAGTTAACATGCTTTCGTTGCTTGGAAGTACTCCTTCCGCCAAGAACTTAACAATATTAAGAACATCTTTTCATCTTCAGAAGATGCCCCTGTATGCCCAAGATATACTCGCCTCTCTCGATCCAGCCCTTTCTTTGAGTGTGGTTGCTGAAAAAGCAGACCGCATGCTCCGCACACATGCTTCTGCAACGCATTTAGTTGCTGCAACTTCTACTCTTCCATCATCCCCACCACCCCCACCTACTCCTTCACCACTGTCTTCTCTTACTTCTCATACTTCACATTCCTCTTCCTCTCCGGTTTCTCACTCTTCTCAAGCTTGTTCTCCTCATCTTTCTCACGGAACTTGCTCTCACGCGACATCTTCTGCTCTAGATGCTCGTGTTTCTGCTCTGGAAATCGGTCTTGCAGAGATCAAAACTGAGTTGCTTTCTGTCACTTCTACTCTAAGGCAGCTTTCATTTCGTTCTCGTTCTTCTTCTCGTAGTAGGACTCCCTCTCGAGGTCGTTCTCCTTCTGCTTCTAGTGACAATACCTATCCTCACGGATATTGTTACTATCATAATTTCTTCGGTGCAAGAGCTTGGAAATGTGCTTCTCCGTGCAATTTTTCGAAAAACAAATAGGTCAAGGGATAGCAGAAGCGACTGCCCCTTGTGACCCTGACACTTCGCTTCCTACTGTGCTTCGCATTTACGACCGTATCACAAAGCAAAACTTTCTGATTGATACTGGCGCATCTTTGGTCTTTGCGGTCCCTCCGGATCCGGTCTCAGACGCTCCTGCCAGCTTACCGCTTTCTACTCTACGGCTGTATGCCTGCGAATGGTCAACTATTCCAGTACTTATTGGTAACGACTTGCCTCTTTGAACTCTCGCTTCGACGGCATTTTAAATGGGTTTTTCTGTGGCAAAAGTAACAAACCGATTATTGGCTGGCAGACTTTCATGTCCCTTCAACTCAATGGTGAACATTCGCCAAGCAACTGTGGTGACCGTACCACTCACATTGCCTCAAAGGGTGCTCTGTATCTCTGCTGGTTTTTGAGGCATTTCTTACTATCCCCCTGTTCTTCTTCAGACGCTTTCTCCTTAGGTTACTAGTATACAGAAGACTTTCCGGATCTTTTTTAAATCCAGTGTTTCTTCTTTACCTGCTCCAAGCATGAGTACAGCACCATATCGAAGACGTCTGGTCTCCAACTTTCGCTCAGTGCTCAGACGGTCTCCCCAGGAC
Organism: Trachelipus rathkii; assembly: GCA_015478945.1. Classification (NCBI taxonomy): domain Eukaryota; kingdom Metazoa; phylum Arthropoda; class Malacostraca; order Isopoda; family Trachelipodidae; genus Trachelipus; species Trachelipus rathkii. The sequence continues at coordinate 30,064 of JABUQX010016549.1, read as the reverse complement.
AAACTCAAGGCGGCTCAAGCCGAGTTCGAGCATATGTTAGAACTTGGTATTGTCCGACCCTCTAAGAGTGCTTGGGCTTCACCTCTTCACATGGTGCCAAAACCTTCGGGTGATTGGAGACCGTGTGGAGACTTTAGGCTCTGAATGCCTCGACAACACCTGACCGCTACCCGGTTCCGCATATTCAGTCCGTTTAACTCTCTCTGGATGGACGCAAACCATCTTTTTCAAAATTGATATGTCAGGCATATCATCAGATCCGTAGCTGCTGATGACATTAAAAAAACCGCTGTTATTACTCCTTTTGGTATTTGAGTTTACTAGAATGCCCTTCGGTCTGAGATGTGCAGCTCAAACTTTTCAGAGGTTTATTGATACTATACTGCGTGGCTTACCTTTCGCCTGGGCTTATCTCGACGACCTTTTTGTAGCAAGTGCAACTCCTGAGGAGCATCAGGACATGTGCGTTTGTACGGTTTATCGGCCAACGCGACTAAACGATGCTGGAATGCGACTTAATCTCGCGGAAGGTGTGATTTGCGTACATCATCTCTCAGTTTCCCCTGGCCCATACGTTTCTCCCGAAGTGTTAGACCACTCTCGATCGTGTTTCGATAGCCATTTCGTGCATTCCCTCTTCCATCAACACAGTAAGCAAACTTCGTCACATACCTTGGGAGATGGTAAACTTTTACCACGTTTCCTTTCAGTTCAGCTTTCCGAACTTTCGTCCACTTATCAGCACTTATTACCCAAAGAAGAGGCGGTCATCCTCATGCTTATTGACGGATCTCGGCCGAGACCCGCAGACGCTTTAAAGGGAAGCTGCTAGCTGCTGCAACACTTCGTGCGGATCACTCAGGACTCTGCGCAGCCCCGTATTCAAGTGACGCTTCCGACTTTGCTGTCGGTGGTGTCTTGCAGCAGTATTTGAATAACGTTTGGTCTCCTTTAGCCTTTTCTCTCGCAAGCTTCAACCTGCCGAAACTCGGTATAGTGCTTTCGGTATGGAGTTGCTGGCAATGTACCTAACTACTCGTCACTTCAGGTACTTCATAGAAGGTCGAGATTTTCACATCTTAACCGATCACAAACCTCTTACGTTCGCGGATGAGTTCCCGTCACGAACGACAATTCTCCCAGAGAAGCAGCCACCTGAATACGTCTCCAATTTCACCACTGACGTTCGGCATATCTCTGGGGTAGAAAACACCAGCCGATGCCCTTTCGCGCATCCAGATCGACTCTATTTCTCCTATTCCAATCATAGATTTTGAAGCTATGGCACAGCTCCAAGAGGACGAAATCATCGACCCCACTTTAACTTCTTCTTTACGACTAGAGTGGATAACACTCCCAGGTATCAAGAGGAAGTTGTTATGTGATACGTCAACCTCTACTCACTCGGTCCATACGTTCCTTCTCATTCAGAAAGACATCGTTCCTCAATCTCCATTCTCTTTCTCACCCCGGCATCGAGGCTTCGCGAAAGCTGATTCAGCACGCTTTGTGTGGCCCGGCGTCAATGCCGAAGTGACGAAGTGACCGAGAAATTGTCTTTCCTGTCAAACGGTCTAAGTCCAGAGGCACACTAAAGCCCTCTTGGCTCTTTTACACCAAGTGACAGGTTGAAAAGGTTCAAGATCTTGTAGGACCTCTCCCCTGTCTAATGGCAAACGCTACCTTCTTACTTGTATCGACCGGTTTCACTCGATGACCGAGCCATTCCTCCTTCTGTGCTTTCGGAGTCCATTGCGACAGCTTTTATGACGCATTGGGTTTCTCGTTTCGGCATACCTCTCTCTGTCATACAGATCACGGACGTGTCTCGAAATTCTTATCTTGGTTGGAGATTGAAGCGGCCTCCTTGGTTCTGAAAGCATTCATACGCACTTAGCTAATCCAAAAGCAAAGGAATTATAGACGAGTTCCGTCGTCAGCTTAAGGCTTCTTGGCTGCTCATGACACAACACTGAACATTGGACAGACGCTTCCGTGGTAATGCTAGTTTCCGCACTGCATACAAAGAGTCTGCAATGTTCTGCGGCAGAACTTGTCTACGGTTCCACTCTTCGGCTTCCCGGAGATTTCTTTTCGCAATCTTCTCCGTCTCCTACTGCTGACCCATTCTTATCTAACCCGCTTAAGGCGCTGTGCTTCGTCGTGGAGAGCGACTCCTACTCGTCACCACAAAGTGCATTCTTTCGTACCTAAGGACATCTCTACATGCACACATGTCTTTGTAAGGCATGATTCGCACCGCACTGCTTTCCAACCGAAGTACGATGGACCTTTTCCTGTGTTACTTCGGAAGGAGAAGTTTTTTACCATTTAACGTCCCACACGCACAGAGGTCGTATCAATCGACAGTCTTAAGCCAGCGTTTTTCGAGTCCAATCCTCCTGATACTCCGGATTCGGAATTGTTCCCAAGATCAGTTTCAGCCCCTTTCAGCACGACTCCTACCTACAACATTCCTGTTTCACCTCCCCCTTCTCTTCCTACTATCTCACCACCACCCCTAGTACCATTATCTCCTGATCCAGCTTTAGCTCAACCGTCTAGCAACCAGATGAGGTAATTTTAGCTCACCAACCTCGTCCGAGTATCGTGCTAGTACACCGCGATATAGCGCAACCTCACCGAATGTACCTAAGCTCGACCTTCCGGCACCTCTTCGCTTGCTTCCATAACTCTTACTATCTCAACGTAGTTCGAGGAGGGCAGACAGAATTCGTGCCGAGTCGATTACCTAGATAAAGAATCTGCGTGCCCCAACCTCTGAGGGGGTTCTGAGTCGTCTTAAAATCATTTTTATAACCTAATACTGTAACATATATGTAATTTAGTAAATTTATATGAAACAACAAATATATGTTGCAGTATTAAATTGAATGTAGTTTTTGTTTTATCTGGAGCAACATCGTTTTTGCACAAAAGCCGTATTACTAAATACTTCTTTCGCTCATGTCCGATTTTAGAATCAACGAATGGCGGAGCGTTAACTGCTGACAACTTATTCTTTTTATTAATAAAGTGATTACTACATTTATCTTTAAGGTTGCGTGAATAGATGAATTAACCATACATATAATGTTATTGCTAATTCTTTATTTGTCGTTTTCTTACAGTCATGAGGACAATTTTTCTCTCCATAGATATGTAATTACAACTAATGCCTCTTATTATACTCTTATAGTATCATTCTTTTATATTGTCATGAACTGATTTTCAGAATACGGCATATGATAAGCGGTATCCTTATATTCTAACCCCCGTAGCGAGAATTTATTATTGATTTTAGCTATTAAGAAATTTCGGTCTATTATAAGGCCTATTAACCAAACGGCCGCATTCAAAGTTGTTCTTTATATTCAAGCCGCATAAGGGCTATTTTTGTTTAACATTTCAAAATAGCCTAGTCTTTATTCTTATACCTAAAACTTATTTATTATGTATTTATTTTTTTTAATTGTTTTAGTTTAGGGATCGTATTTCATTCTGGAGTCAGATAAACATATTTTTACAAGAAGAATTTCATTTTATTCCTACATCAACCCGCCAAATATATATATATACATTGGCTAGGCAGGGGGTGCAGGGGGGCACTTGCCCCCCCTAATCTTTGGCGAAATAAAACTGAATCTATTGTTTGCAGCGACTTTTAAGGGTTTTTAGTAGTGAAAACTGAAAAGATATCAATCGATAGATAATGAGTAGTAATTACTAGTTAATAACGATTATAAACATACATTTTTTTATATATATAGTTTAGTGTTTTTCTTTTCATATTGGCTTGAAAGTCAACTAACTTGGCTTTTTATACAGCTAGTCTTCTTCAGACACTATTTCCGCAGGGAGAACTCATAAGATAGCATTTGGCGGGCTGATAAAGCTGCTATACTATAATAATATATATATATTATATTATTATATATATAATATACATAAATATACTATATATATATATATATTATAATATTATATATATATATATTATATATATAATATATATCTCACTCAACCTTTGACCCCCCCTAAATGAAATCCTGGCCGTATGCCCATGTATTATATATTATATATATATTATATATATATTATATATATATATATATATATATATATATATATATTATATATATATATTATATAAATTTTATATATAATATATATATTTAATATATATATATTATATAATACATAATATAATTATATATATATATATATATATTATATATATATATATAATATATATATTTATAATTTATATATATATTAATATATAAATTATTATATATATATATAATTATATATTATATATATATATTAATATATATAGCCTAATTGCTTGCTATATATTAATATATATATATATATATTATATATATAGTTTATATATATATATATTAGTTTTATATATATATTTATATAATATTATATTATATATATATATATGTATAATGTTCAAAGTTTGGCGAATCTTTCTTTTGATTATCTTTCTTTTGATTATGAAAAGAAGAGCTAGTAGCCTAGTCCTATTTTATTTTTTATGTTTATAAAGACATTTTTAAAATTTTAATTAAATGATAAAAGAAAACTGCAATACTTCTAAGTAAGTCCTAAACACGTCACCGGTCACACAGTCACAAGACTCACGACAACCATCTTTCACTAATTGAAAATGACTGATTGATAAGAAGGGGAATAAAATCACATGATTGACGGACCTCGGAAGAGACTCAATTGCATCATGGTTACGGTATATGAGTTTCAGAAGCTAAATATATTTGAAAATTTAAATAATCAAATAGTTACAAAGATACTGTTATTTCTCTTTTTATTTAAATGATTCGTTTTATTAAAAAATGAATATACTTTTATAGAAAATGTTTCAAAATTTTAAATAAAAGCTTTAGCAAGATCTTAAATCAGTTAACTGCAAAATGCTGGCTGCCATTCTGGCAATACCGTTAACACCTCATACACAGGGCCGGATTTACCTATAAGCTTAAAAAGCTATAGCTTAGGGCCCCGAGGTATAGGGGGCCCAAAAATTTAGATACGAAACGATAAAATAAAAGAAAAATATATAAAATAAAGTTAATAAACCTACGGGCAATATATATATATATATATATATATATATATATATATATATATATATATATATTAATATATTTATTTTTTTTTTATATATATATATATATATAATAATATGTATTTCTAATATATATGTATTATAATATATGGGCGGGACTTTCGTGCTATTTATGCTTGGCCTAATAAATGGTTCAGAGAGGTTAATTATTAAAGACTTCCTTTTTCCTTGTTTCAACTCTGATTATTTCTATTTCAATAAATTTTTATAATACTGTCTATAGAGTTTTATAGAGAAGACTTTTGATTGTGTTCGGAATTATCTTCCTATATATTTGGGTTCATTAGATGAGCGACAGTTAGGCCTAAGCAACCCGTCACACTTAGCAATGAATACAAAACAAGTTACTCTATTAATACTTGTTTTCCTGGGTTTCGCTTCTCTATTTGCCAATAGGTTTAAGGAGAGAGAGTTATTTTCTACGGTTTTATTCCTTAAAACTATTTCTATTTACAATGATATATTTGAATCAAGAAGAGTTGAGACAGAATTTTAATCTTGTAAATAGTTGAATAATTTTTATGGTGTTTAGTTTATATATCACAGACTTTAACAATTAAGGCATCATTTATATATTTATAACGAGGTTTGCGCAAGCTTATTTAGAATAAAGCTGCTCAAGGTTTTCATCAGTTTTACCAGTTTGAACATTTATTTTATTAAATGTCCAAAATTATCATTTATCTTTCTTTCCTAACCTTTCTTTTCAAGTCTCGTTCTAGAAATTCGTTTTCTTTTTTCTTTTTACAAAGAAGAATGGAAGGCAAGATTCTACTCTCGTACTTTTGACCTGGAAATCTTGCTGAAGCTAATTTGTATGTGCGCTGGAGGTCTGGATAGATAAACTTAAAAATAACTATTCACAATTTAAAAACATTTTTTCTATAATACATATATATATATATATATATATTATATATAAATATAATATATATATATATATTATATATATATATATATATATATATATATATATATATATATATATATTATATATATTATATATATATATTAATGAATTATACATATATTATATATTATATATCATAATTATTATATATTATATATATATATATTATGAATATATATATATTATATATATTATATTATATATAATGATATATATATTATTATTTATATAATATATATAATATTAAATATATATATATTAATATTATATATACTGTATATCGCATATACAATATACATATATAATAATATATATATATATATATATATTATATATATATATATATATAATATATTATATTTATATATAATAATATATATATATATATAATATATCAACTATAAACACCATCACATTCTTAAAATTTACGATTGATGTAGTATATATATTATATTATTATATATATATATAATATATTTATATATAATATATTTATTATATTATATAAATAAAATATTGTAATAAATTATAAATAGATAATATGTATTTTATATATATATTATATATATTATATATATGTTGTGTGAGTAATGGTTTGTATGAAAGACTATATACACATCATTAGATGATGCATCCTTTATTTTTTATATTATTTCTTTATTATTAGTATTATTGTTATTATTGTTTCATTATTATTATTATTATTATTATTATATTATTATTATCTATTATATTTTCAAATATCTTATTATATACCTCATACAGCTTTAGAGAAAATTTTTTTGTTTGATAGTTAATAATTTTTATTATTATTATTATTATTATTATTATTATTATTATTATTATTATTTATTATTATTATTATTATTATTATTATTATTATTATTATTATTATTATTATTATTATTATTATTATTATTATTATTATTATTATTATAATAATAATAATTAAATATAAAAATAACTAGTGGTTTTAAATTATTTAAATTTGGATTTAGATTCGATTGGATAGAGATTTGAAATTAAATTTTAATTAAATTTCAATTAAATAAAAGATTCAAATTTAATTGTTTAAAAATAAATAAATCTTTAAAATATAGTTCTAGATATTTTTAAATTGATTAAAATTGAAAACTAATTTTATTCCAATTTCAAAAATGAAAACTAATTTGTTCCAGTTTCAAAGTGAATAAAATATTTTACAATAATACTAATTTATAAAAATAATAATAATAATATTTTAGTTATTAATATTATTTGAGATAAGATAATAATGAAGTTAATTATCATCAGAATGCAATCACCCTTTTGGATACTTACAGTTTTGTGTAGAGTTCTGCGAGAGTTCAGCTATCTTATAATCACCTTCAAAATTAAACTTGTTTGATTTTCGCTTTAATGTTTTTGTGTTCTTTTCAAGAGCGTTTGTAAATAATGACTGCGGAAGCTGGACCCTGCGTTTATATAGCCCTTGTTTCGGATGTTTTCGCGGATCTCATTTCCTGTATTGTGCTATTGGAAAAATACTAAAACATTATATTTTTAAAGAAATTGTGTAATTGGGAATTTGCATTACTACATGGGAATTTTATTATTAATTGGGAATTTTGTTAAATAATTAAATTAATATTCTTATAGTGTTGTAATGTGGGTTTCCAGAATTATAAACAAGTGTTAATCAATATCTGTATCCTGTTATTAAGAAAATATGGTATTTTGCTATTTCGCAATTGGACAATTTGTTTCAAATGCCCCTCCCATAGCTGGACTATGCTGGACAAATGAACTGGAAATGTTGTAAGTGAACTGGAAATGTTGTAAGTGAACTGGAAATGTTGTAAGTGAACTGGAAATGTTGTAAAATTGTACTGTAAAAATCTAGAATGCTGTTAATAGTATTGTTGTAGATTTAACAATCAAGTTAAAAAAAATTTAACAATATAATGCATTAAAACTAAAAATATAAAAATTAAAACTTTAAAAATTGAAAATTATTAAAATTCCAATATATTAAATCAAGAATGTATATATTGAAATAAAAATTTCAAAAATTCAAAAATTAAAATAAAAGAAATACTAAAAATAAAAATTTAAAAGTTAAAATATTAGAATTCTGATAACAAAAAAAATTATAATCAAAAATTATAATTATATGTTTCTAGATATATAATTATATATATATATATATATATATATAATATATGTAATATTATTATTATAGTTCAAGAATTAGTTCAAGAATGTTACCATTACAATGGCAAAATTGTTAAAAAGTTTAAATTGTTAAAATTATTAAAAAATTTAAAAAAAATTAACAAAAATTTTAACTTGTCAAAATTATTATAGAAATATGAAGTCTTTTTTAAAAATTAAAAGTTAAAAATTTGAAGTTTAAAGATTGTTAAAATATCCAAATTAAATAAGTTTTAAAAATTTAAATATTATGTGTTTATATTAATCTTTACATTGGCGTTTCTGGAAGAGATGTTCGCGGATTTCTTTCGGATCTTGGAGTTGATGTTTTCTGTTGGGTATGTATCATGGCCGTGTCCAATGATACTCCTAGATCAGCGTTGTACATTGGCATGTAGTTGTCAGCTGATGAATAATTAGGATCTGTTTCTAAATGAGCGGCTGGTAATCTTGCTGCGCTTCGTCTTCTTTTGATTTTATTGATTATATTTACATAACTGATCCTTCGGTTTTGTATTCTCTTCTTCCTCATCTCACGTTCCCTACGAGATATATCGTTGGGTATCGGAACAGTCTCGTAGTTGGAACCAATGTTTGCCACTCGTACTTTGATTTTCTTATACCTGTGAAAAAAAAATACAAGAACGGCAGCAAAGGCGAAGAATAATAGTAAAGTTGTAGCACTTATGGCTATTTTAGTGTCATATAATTTGTCGAGTACTTGTCGGTGTTGATGAATGGCATCATTAATGTGGTCTAATTGTTTATTCCATTTTAAGCCTGTGATTTTGCTATGTGCTGTTTTATTAAGTGTAGTTTGCAATAGGTGATCTTCTATGTTTATGTTCACATTTTATATCATTTCTTTCTAATATGCTGTATTGGAATGTTGTGTTATAGTTTACATGTGCAGGGTTAATTAATGTTTGGTAGTTTGTTCTAATACTGCACTGTGGTGGTAAAACATGAAGGTCTTTTATCCAAATAATTTTCTGAGGTGTATCAGTACACTTCAGAACACCTTGTAGTGGCTTTTGGACGCTAATAAATAGATGTGACTGAATAAGTTTAGTGTATATGTTATCATTGGTTACCTTCTCAAATTCGCATGTTCTGTGGCGGTTAAAGGAACCGTTATTCAGTAAAGTTATTATACAATTAGTAATGTCAAATGATAAAATTGCATCTGTAAGTGGGCATGCATGATAATGATTAATTGTTTTACATTGTTTGAAATGTTGTGTGGTCATATATGTATAAGTGAAAGTATTCTGATTAATGAAATATACCTTATAGTTAGGTGTATAAATAAATCTATCTCTATCATTATTTCTCATATGAGTGGGAAATGGAGTTAATTGATAAGTATGAAATATTTGTTCATCAGTTAGGGGAATCATAGTTACTATGTGGAACATATTATTTGGACTCACAGTTGTCCAGGTTAGGTGTAGAAATTTCAAAAATTCCGTGTTTATGTCCACTAAAGTTGTTAACTTAAGCTTAATTTGGGCATCGTTAATAAATATATTAAGGGATTCTCTAGTATAAGCTAAGTAAGGAGTGTTGTAATTTTTAGTCTCTGCTAAAATGTTGTATACCCTTTCTTTTAACCTATTTACCAGATTTATGTAACTAGACACTAAGTTTATATAATCCGATACGATCATCCCATTCTCAATTTCCAGGAATCTTCCTGCTACTTTCTCGTTACCTTCTAATATCTTGGTAAGCTGGTCAGATATTTCATTCACCGAAGTAACTGTATCTTTCAAATGATCCTTTAATTGAACTATAACTTTGTTGTAACCATCGTCATTATCTGCTAACATGGTTATTTCTCTTCGTATTTCCTGTACTTCCTCGTCTAACGCTGTGCCGAAAACCGATTTGAAGACTTGCCCAATTCCGTTTAAGAACCCTCGTTCCTTCCTTCCGGATGTGTTGTATGATAGTATCCAATCATCTTCCAATAATACCTTTATTTCGCTGATTAAAAGATAAATGTTCCTTATTAAAATAGAATTTGTATTCTTTCTTATCACTCGTGTGATCATTGCTCTTTTAGTTCTGTTACTTCCTCCTTCCTTATTATCTTCCAAATGCCTGATGACGCTAAAAATGGTATGTTTGTTTGTTTTAGGTGAGAGATGCAATGTTCCGGTGAAATGGGTATAATTCCTTTTAGTGATCATGTTCTCAGGAACTGGTTTGGTGGAGTTACCTACGGATGTTGAATTCGTAGTGTTGTCTACGGATGTAGAAGTTTCCTGTATCAATTCTTCCGGGTTTAGACCATATCTCTGAAGTAGGCGACTTCTTGTATCTTTTGCACTCCTTGGATACGTTGATTGATACGAAGTTCCAAATTGCTTTTTACCGACTGTTTTTTCGGAAGTCAGTAATGCGGCTTGGACGTTCATAAGTTCCTTTTCCATTGCAATTAAGTTTTGATGTATGAAATGGGTACTCTGGAGATTCAGAGTAACATCCAAATATCCCATAATGAACTTTGTAGACCCTACAGGGTCAAGTATCAGGCCAGGAACCACCTTTATACCGTCATTCTTGTCTGTGGTCTGGTATGCAATGTTGCATGTCACGCACCACATGATAATGACAATCTTTACCGTTTTGAACATCTTTCTACCCTTTTAACAGAAATTAAAAATTAATACTATATATATATTGCTAATTAAACTTATGATTAAAAACAAACGAAAAAATGAAATGAAAATTATTAAAATAAAAATAAAAATTGAAATAAATATAGACGTACACGTAAATGTACATATACGAAATACACACATATTTGTACACAATTACATACATACATACATGAATAGACACACATATACACATACATAAACATCTATATATATAAATTATATATAATATATTATATATATTATATTATAATATATATATATATTTATATATAATATATTAATATATTATATATATATTACTATATATATATATATATATTATATATATAATATATATATAGTATATATATATACCATATTATATATATATAAATATATATAATATATATATATACACATATTATACATATATATATATATAATATATATATATATATATATATATATATATATATATATATATAATAATATATATATATATTAATTATATATATATATTATATATAATATATATATAATATATATATATAATAATTATATATATAATATAGTATATTAATATATATTATGTTCTAGGGTCCCAATACTGGGCTGGATAATGTTTCTGATAATTGACATATTAATGATGTTTATTTGGTGGTTCTTGAGTTCTCATCAATGTGAAGAAATTCACTTAGTTTTGACTTGCTGAGTATATATTTCTTGAGATATTATTAACTTTTCCTCCAATATTGCATTCCTTTGGTTAGTTCCCTTTTGTTTCTGTTAGCTTTTCCCATTTTTCTCTTCTTTGTTTAGGTGTTAGTCTTACACTTCTCATAAGATACTTGTATCTTGGTTGTATGACATATCTTTTTCTGGTATCTGTACCTGGTTCTTCTGCTGGTCTTTTTCTTTTTGGTGTACTGGAGTGATTTTCTGGAGTGTTATCTAAAGATACCAAAAGTATCGGTGAAACAGTTGTAGTGGATGTTAGTTCTGGTGTAGATGCGAAGTTGAAATTGTACAGAGTACTTAATATTGGTGTACAGATTGTAATTTGTGTTACCTCTAGACAAATTGGTTTTAAGCTTTTGTCATAACCACTTTCAGGAATACGTACTAGCGATCGTTCAGGTGTTGCAACTTGAAATGAAGGTGCCATAATCTAAAATTATAATACTATCTGTTACTTTTATATTTTCCTTAATTTATATCTTAAAATTATTATATATATATAAATATATAAATGTATTAAATTTTCTAATTAAGTCTTTCATGTGTTACTATGGCTCCTGTTATGGTTCTGCCTCTCCCTTGAGAATCTTTCCCTTTTATTGTCCAGGAATTATTATTCCAGAACATTCTCCATCTAAGAGATAGTCTAAATTCTATCCGTGATCTTGTCATTATGGTGGGAATATTCTCGCCGATGATGATTCGTTGGAAGAATCCTTGTATCAATTCTACTATGTTTTCTGCTTTATAGTACAATAGCCAAACGTTCATGATGTCTAATGTGTCTTCGTTTCTTGTTGGCAATAGTGTTCTTTTCAGATCATCAGCATCTTCTTCCTTTAAATATGATATTAGTTTTAAAGGTATCGAGAACATGGCTAAATTCCATGCTTTAGTACAAGTTATTACAAATATATCTTGCATCATCTTGAAAGGGGTGCACTCTATAATTTCTATTAATATTCTTTCAATTATTTGATCTTTTCTGTTTAATTTGATCAGTTTAAGCAATCTGAACAATAATCTAGGGCTTAATCTTCTGCCAATGCTTTTCTTATGGCTCAACTTAATATTTATCCAGAATTCATTTAATACTTTGTAATAGTTGATTGGATAAACCTCTTCCATAGTTATTTTCTCTAAGAAATATTCCATAATACTACTATAGCCCAAATATGACATTGTTTTCATAATTTCTCTACACTCAGTGTAGAAGGTGTCTTGAAAAGGCCATGTGGCAAGAGTTGCCAAATGTCCAGTAAGAACGTCACCAAATAGGTTCATATAGAGGGTATCTCTACTTCTCCCATTTTTCTTTAGTTCGTTCAGTATTTGTACCATCACTTGGGTACATGGGAAAATCGGAACTAGACCCTGCATTCGCTGGGCGTTCATAGTCATAATCGCTCTCACGATTGACTCCATCTCTCTCCACCTTTCTTTACTTTCTAAATCTTTGGCCAACCACAAAGTTTGTTCATATTACCGTACCAGATGTATTCGGCTATAATGTTTTCGCGGTTAGGACCCATGAAATCTTCTTCACAGTATGGTATTATGTGTTGAGAGAATTCTTCTTTATCTTGACTGTTTTCTGATTCATAATAAGCATTTCTAAATATTTCTTTATCTATTATTATTCCGTACTGAGAATAACAGTCTCTATCTATTAATTGTATAAATTCATTATAGTCGAGATTAATACCGCAAGCTATTCGAGAGATAACCCAATCTATGGTTTGGGAAACAATGGTTTTAATCCACATCTTTATTAGTGTTTCGAGATGGATAGGTATTTCTAAGTTTGAGGTGATAAGCTCAGCTATGATGGCGGACTTTCTTAGGTCCTTTCGCCTCTGAGTTGCCTCATTTGTTTCTATGCACCCTCCAAAGTGCAACCTCTCTTCCATCCATTCTTCTGCCAACCTTTCGTGTAAGATGCTTTTTGCATGTCTCGAGGTGGCTACCGTTATCCCTACCTTGATCGCTGCTAGGTCGACCAACTTCATAGGCTTCATTCTGAAGTTTTCCATTTTGCCAGAATTGCTAGAAGTAGAATTACCAAACCGTAAGTTTCCTCTCTCATACCTGTATGTCTTGTGTATAGTGTTATAGTGTTTTGAGTGAAAGGAATATCATTATGCCTTGTTACACACACATATAAAGTTGCATAATACACTCATATACATACACATACATACATAAATATATAAACCTTATTTCTAATTAAAATTAAGTATCAATGTTTATAGTTTCGTGTATACATACATATATTTACAGTATTTACACTTATACCTATCTATCTTGTAAAACAAATATTTGATATTATACCTTTCATTGATATTAAAATTAAGTGACAACGTTTATAGTTTTTGAATACATACATCAATTTAGTATGTATACTAATATACCTGTGATACTATGCTAAAACTATCAGTGTAAAGTATACTTGTACAGGTTATATGGAGTGTAAATGAGTAATAAGAAAGAATATTACTACAGGAGCTAGTGTATTAAAATGGAAAAAGATATCTACAATTATAACATCAAATCGAATGAGATATGTGTCTTTATGTTCAAATGGCGTATATTTCGAAGTTAATATTTTAAATATGAATTTCCACAAAATTATGATATTAAATATATGTCTTCCTTCTTTTTAATAGGTATAACAAGACAATTATGGAAGTAAATTAATCTACACGTAACTTCAACTTCTGTGAGCTCTAATTTTCCTTTAAGTGCATTAAAGATCACAAAAGTTGGAGTAACCCATATTTTATTTCGTTGGATCTTCCGTCACACTTCCATCTTCTATTCTTCATGATCTTATTAGCTTGTCTTCCGATTATTTAGGTATTAATCTTTCAAATATTTATTAAAGATCTTCTAAATTTCGTGGATGAGTTATGGACTTTTTCCTACTTGCAGTCCTGTTGTTTGGTCCATTGACGAGCTCTTTTCAATTTTCCTCCCAACATTGTGCTTGTTGGAGTAAATTCCTTGCCCATCTAAAGTAGTAGAAATAGATTTTTAAATTTCTTTACAATCCTTCTTATTTAATGTTTCTCTTTCTTTTAAATAAGCTAATTTTTACTCAATATTTGTATAATATAAACTATAGGTGTTGTTTATATTTCAATAGCTGTTATCTTGCTATTTTTCTGCTATTTATTTTCTATAGCTTTTTGTTTTCTACTACTCCTCAATATGAGAGTTATTTATTCAACAATATATCTCCTCTGCCTATCATTTCTTCTTCGTTAAGCCAGGAAGGAAAGAAATAACAAACAAAACAGGGAAATTGTCTTTAATAACTTCTCTATCGAGTCTTTTCTGCACATCTTTCACTGATATTTTCTTTTCTATTATCAGTTTCTTTCAAATTAAAATCTTTCGTTATACTGCTTTGACGACAGTGTTATATTACTATGTAATTTAAATAATGTGCAGTTGGTTGCGTCCTAGAAGGTCATTGATCTGAGTGTTCCGTTTCAGGTTACGTCGTAAGGCAAGATTAGAGCTGAAGTTACCTCTTCTGGGAGTTCTTTAAGCTCCTTTATTACCAACAAGTGGACTCTAGTCTTCCCTTTCTTCCGTAAGCACTTTACTTCGGATCTCAGAATGCTTCTAGTACGTCAACCTGATATTATTTACCACAGTAGGTTGTATTCGAAGAATGTTGTTTCTCAACAGAGTCAAGAAATAATGGTGGAATTACCTTTCCTCTATTGCTTGCCGGAGGGTACTGACTTATGCTTGCAATTGCAGCCTCCATGAGCGCCAAAATTTCTCTTCCTCATGTGATCAGCATTAAGTCTTCTATTAATTGGGTAAAATATCAAAATTTCTTTTAGATGTTGGACCCTTAAAAGTCATAGGTGTCATTAACGCACGTAATAATATTACGATTTTGTGTTGTACGACAAGGTTCCCTATGGATCCTGTCACCAACTGGATCAGCGTATTTTCTGAGTTTTGTTCAAATTTTATGGTAAAAAACGCGTTGTTGAAAAACAACAAGAATGGGTGTTTCTACATATTAAGCTGGGCCCATTTTGTGGAGTTGCGTAGTTAGTGAGTGCAAACCATAAATATACTAATAAGCAAAGGATCATCTCTTATCATTTGCTGTCTGGGGCTCGTGCTTTAGTGCACCGAGTTATTTAGAGTGAATCTATTATGAAAGTGTCAGATGAGAGTAATTAATCGAGATGTGGATTAAGAGACTTTTATCGAAGAAGCCTTGTAATACCATAGAGAACCCGGGGCCAAAGAACCATTAATATATATATAAGTAAGATAAATTGACGATTCAATAAACAGTCTCATCGAATATATACTCCACATACTCTAATACTACACTATTCTTGGTTACCCTCTAAGATGTTAAAGCTTATTTTCCAGGTGAACAAAACCATCATGGCATATTTAATGAAAAGATAAAAGAGTTGCATTTAAAATCTTGCCAACATTGTTAGTCCGGTATATATATAAATAATTAATTAATTATTTTATTGATAGGGGAATGTGGGTATATTTTCAAACGTAGTAATTTTTTAGTTCGCCGAAATATAACTATTAATTGCATATTGTTTATCCTATAATTATATTTAAATTTTACCTGATCGTATTTATTAGGCTAAAACAAAGACTTGCATTCGTATGGAATTTAAAACACATTATGATCACGTTAATATATAGAATAATGTATATACTCAATTAATTCAAACCATAAAGGAAACTTCTCAATAAGGATAATGATTGGTTTTTAAATCATAAGATAATAACTATATAGTCATATAATATATCTGATGTACACTGTGAAATGAATATTTCTCATTGAAGAAATAAATCTCTGGGGGGTTTGTTTTACTGAGTTGTCAAAAGACAATTCAAATATAAAATAGATATTACTTGATTGCATTTGCAATAAGTTGATAATATTAAAGTCTAATTAAATATATTACATAAAAATATGTATTATATTATAATATATTTCTCTTCCTATTCTTCTTTTTATCTAGTAAATTAATTATCTAAGTTTAGATTGAAGCTAATATCACTGTAACAACACTATCTTCTATATAATTTAAAGATAACTACGTAAATACATATTTCATGTTTTAATTTATACATATTCGTGATTGTGAATGATAAAAGATTAGATCTTACATAAAAGATGCATTATTTATCTTTGTGTTTATTAAATTGATTATAGTGCTAAATGGGCTAACGAATAACACGTGAATTATATAGAGCGCATCGGTTATTAAATTAGTGTGTAGAGAATCTTATTTAAATATATTTAGATAATCCAAAATATTTTGGAATACTATTCGTTAAAGTAATAACTTATATTAATTGTCTTCAAACTATTATTAATATGATTGGGTAGCTTAGCGTATATTTGCCATCTGAATACTATTGAATGGATGATTTATCTAACGTTAATCAAATAAATAATATAACATCGATTAAACCATTGAGTCCCTATACAGTCTGCTCTTATTTATTCACCATTGTTTAAGTTACTTCATCCGACCTAAATCTTGTTAAATTTAACATCAATAACAGTATTGGACTTATTATAATTATTATAAGATTGTATAATGATAACTTTTTTTGAAGCTAATTTATATAGAATATCACATGATTATATTTTATATTTCATAACCTAATAACCAACATAAATATGACCTCTCCAATTATCTTTAAATAAAAATGATGTGTAGGGTATAAAGCGATAATAATAAATATATACCTAACTAACAGTTTTATAACTCGATGGTAAATTCATACATTGACAAAACTTATTTATAACAAGCTCTTCTCTACTGAATAAGTTAGAATATTAAATTTTAAATATTATGATGGCTCTTTACTAAGGAAGTACTTATGGAATAATTGGAGGACATGTATCTTGGTGCACTAAAACAAATAGCTCATCATAAAGGCAGAAATATATTTAAAATAGTATAACATATAATATTGCTCTCGTTGTACTCACTAGAATTACAGCTAAGTTTGTAAATATTATTATATTTGTTATTGATAATTTCAATGAAATTTATTTATATTATTTAAAACAATACAGTTAGTATACAATTCTCTATGCAGAAGAAAACTAAGTATATTTATAATAAATGTATATTATTATATTTGATATGTCAGTATAGTAAATCATAAATAATAATAATCCTTATGTGTAAGCAGCTATAATAACATAGTAAATGATACTAGAAATAATAACTCTTTCAACAATACTTTTTTTTGTTAAAAAGATAACTTTCTACTGACTAGAGGAAATCAAACAGATAAATAATTTTATAATTTCAATAAGAGTATAATTATTAACCAAATACGTGCAGAAGAATCAGTATTGAATCTCAAGCCATTAATATTTAAATGATAAATCACCTTTATGATAATAAATAATATTAATCGATAATTTAATCATTACTTCAAGATAGAGGTGACAAGATTCTCTAAATTATTATGCGGCCCTTAAAATTCCTAATATACATGTATAGGGTAAAAATTCCATCAAAAATTTCAATTACTAACTATCCAAATAATCACTAAGTTTTCTAACTGTAACTATCTTTATACTTGTTAGTGAGGTGAATGGCCGACATATAGGTATCTTTTTTGACATGAATTCTATTTCTATTTAGTATACTAGTTAATATGATAAATTAGTCGGTTTAGATTTATTATGATACCCTAACTAAACTAATTATTATAGCTTGTTTTTTATAAGTCCTTAACATCAATTACAGAAACAAAGAAAAACCGGACATTAAAAGAATTCTATTAAGAAAACCATCCTGAGTGAAAGAGAGAAATAGAAAATTTTACAAAAATAGTTATATATGTATCCTAGAAAGAATAAACTAAATGACTAAACACTATTTGTTGAGGTCGTGTAGATACAGCACGCTCAAGAGTTGTATCCTAAAGACAGAGCGAACTCAAGTAGTGAAACAACTCTCCAAAGCGACAGATTCTGTGTGACAGAGGAGGTTCCTCTCATTGCTTGCTCCCAATCTACTCTCGGCTAGAGTCGTATTTAAAGACTTTTACCGCCTTCACGCTTACATCCTCTCCTTATACTGCTATTGTCTACCATGGTGCGGTTAAATGAGTACCCCACCCCCTCCCTTGGAAAAACGGTCCTCCGCGCCTGGGAGCCCCGACTGTCAAATTTGGTGCTGAGTTGTTAAAATCCTCTACTATAATCCATAGAAGCAGACTCTATATCTATTAGTAATGAGGTTATTTCAAATTTAGGCATACACAAAACATATTATATATATATATATTTATAATATATTATATATATATATAATAATATATAATATTATATCAGTATATTAATACTATAAATATACCTCCTGGTATGAAATATTTATTAGTTTATATAATTATAAATTTATACGTAACAGTAGATAAAAGTGAAAGAAAAAATACATTATCTATCTTTTTAGAATATTTTGATAATTATGGTTTCTGTACTTATATTACATACATTTCATGTCTATATACTTCAAATATTTTTCATAAGAAACTGATAATCTATATAATGCTTTTATAAAATATAATAATTATTATTATATATATATATATATATATATATATATATATATAAATTATATCTAATAATATTATATATATATATATATTTATAATAAATATATATATATTATAATATATATATTAATATTTTAATAATATATTATATATTATATATATATATAATTATATATCTATATTATATATATATATATTATATATTATATATATTATATATAATAGTATTAATATATATCAATCAATCAACACTCTCATTGAAAAGGGCTCTGCCCTATGTAGATATATTAATATTGCGTTATATTAGGTGAACTAAACTGTAAAATTGAAATTTGTGCTATAAATATATTACTTAAATATAATTTACTGTATATATATTACTATATCAATATTATATATTATATTAATAATATATTATATATATATAATTATATTATATAGTATATTAATATATTATAATTAATATTAATCTATATATATATAATATTAATTATATTATATATATAATATATTAATATATATTAATAGTAATTATTATATATATATATATAGTATTAATTAATAATATATAATAAAATATTACTCTCAAGTAATAATATATACTATAGCCTAGACTCACTCTAGAAGCAGTCAATCAAATTTACCTACTTTAATCATCAATTAAAATAGATAAAAATCGACTTGTATAACTGAGATAGACTGAGCATGGGAAAAGAAATACATTTTAGTTGTGAAAAACCGAATTGTAAGAGAGTACTATATTACAAGTGTAGGGTAGAAGAATGTTCTTAATACAATTGAAGAAAGAGCCCCAAAAGAGAATATAAAGAAAAAGCGCAAAGGAAAAATAAATCCCTCATACTATTAGAAACTATTTAAGGAAGAAGAGATTAGAGACTATATTTTATTTTCTTCTTTGAGTCCAAGCCGTGAATGAAGTGTGCGTTGGAGCGATGAAGTAATTCCGGAAGACCTGTCCGAAAATGTGGCATAGCATTGGCCCTATATATATAGTGATATAATGAATATGGTGGTGATGTTAGTTTGTAAATGTGTTGGGTGTTGTATTGCACGTGTAAGAACGAAAGTAGATAGACGGGTATGCTTTCGGAGGATGCATGGATCAGGGATACGAGCGAGGGGTCTAGTCTGGTTTTGAGATACACATAATCCCTTGTGAGAGCGAGAGAACAATCACCCGCTAGGATAACTAGCCAGAGTATATACACATGAGAAAGTAGACTCATGTGGGTGTGCACTAAGGAAATAGAAAGAGACCGCTCCCAGTGGAATAGGGACTGAATGGAAGATTTTGAAAAGTTTTGTCCTGTACGTCCCCGTAAGAATCTTTTTCCTCTCGATGGAGAGGGTTATCGGCGTATGTGAGACCCGGACTAGGACTCAGTGCCTTGCGAGCCAGTAAGAAAGAGAGGACTCTATTGTGAATTAATATAAGTTATATAAAAAAAAAAGAAAATGCGAAATAAACAAATTTCACAATAATATTTATATTACGAATATTTAGTTTAAAACTTGAGAGTAAATTATTTGAGCAGGCTGCTAAAATAATGATGTTGTTCAGATAAATCATTTCTGAGTGTGAGCTTATATGTGAAAAGGAATATAACCAGTAATGGTATTAAGGGGTAATTTTTTTACTGTTTCTTTTGGTTTGTATGTTATTTGCCTATAGCAGTGTGTAAATAAGATAATTGTGATACCAGGTGTGTGTGGATATTCAAATAGTTATCCTTAGTTTAGTTAAACATCAATTTAAAAATTGATATTCCCTGTAGATACTGTAGTTTTTGAGATATAATTTTTTTTTTATTTTTTTTATTTCTTTATTGTTTATTGACATCATTGGAAATAAGTTTCATAGAAAAAATAATATGAGAAATGCCTTCTATTTTTTCAGTTTTAGTTCGAAGCACTGCTCAATATCATGGCGCTGTGTTTCCTAATCGTCATTAATTGGACTCTTTTAAACTGGTAATGAGAAATTGTATTGGCAGTTTATTTCTGAGTCGATAATCCAAAGTAGTGTGTTTGGCTGCGATTGCTGTATGTTTTGAATCGTAGTTATTAGTTAGATATATAAATGGTGACGTTCTAAGTTAGAGGAGTTGATTCTATTTCAATATTAATAGTACTGAATATTAGTGATAGGCAGGGAGTGTGTTATATGTTCTTCCTTGACCTTATTATGATAATTTTGTATAACTGGATGAGTTATTAGAAATACAGATATAGATATAATATTATATATACGTTGCAGGGGTAATGAGTGTTAGAAAAGATGGTAGAATTCTTAGATAAAAAGTAGTTATTAGTAGGAGAGTGCCCTTACTCATTATATTGTATAAGAATACTTATATCTGATTATAAGTTTCACTCTAGGACATCCGAAGGTGGATTTTGAACGGATTGGTTATGTATTGGAGGTTTAGCCAATGTATATTACTAAATCAATGTAATGATATTATGTGAAAGTAATATCTCTCTAAAGTGGGCGGGCTTTTGCGGGGTAGCCAGAGTTAAGGTATATTGTCAAACGCTCGAGTGCATACATGTGCCTTGAAATTTCGAGCTCCAAAAAATATGTGATAGAAGATTCATGGCACTAAATGAGTGAGGTACAACTTAATCAGTATCTAATTGATTTATAAAATATTAGATATATATATATGTTGGTTAAATAAAGTAGGTGAAATATGTATATATAAAGTGGGGCCTGATGCAAATAATTAAATAGGTCTCACTAATGCTTATGAGGATTAGTTACAATAAAGGCCTATTAAAAAGTTCCTAATAATGAGCGCCCTCCACCATTAGATTTTTAGCTATATACGGAGTGGTCCGAATACTATGTTGTTGCCTTTATCTATATGTATATATATACTATTATAATACCCATATATATATAAATATACTATTTATTATATGTGAAATTAAGAGTATATTACTGCTCCTAAAAGGTGCTCACCGCACACACCAACCTTCGTCGAGTTCAGTTAGGATGTGCTCTCGCGGTCTTATAAAGGAGTGCTTTCAGTGTGAAATAGAATGAGAATGAATGAGATATAATTAAAAAATGATTAGGTCCTCAGATAGAACGGAGAAAAGATGACATATTTGTATCAGTGTAGTGTGTGAACCATTGAAAAAGTTAAACAAATTTCCTGTGGTATAAACAACTAACACAACCCCTTCCCTCTCTGATTTATGATCATTGAAGAATATAGGTGTGGTAAAATATGAAAAAATGGATGATGGATGATAATTTGATGTTGGTTTAAAAGTGGTGGTGTAGACCTGTGTGAGGCATAAGTAGATAGAGTGAGGTGCCTCCGAGACAAGATCTAATGCTAAGGCATGAACGCAGAATGAAAAAAATGTCGGTGAGGTCTGTACCAGGCAATCTCGAGTAAAGCCTTGGAAGAGCAAAGAATGTGTGAGATTATGGACTTGATTATCTTCTACGATAATACCGGTAGCCATTTCTTGCCAGAAATCGATGTTTGGGTTTTGCTCGAAGAAGATTAAAGCCATTTGAAGAGAAACTATAGCAGCAGATCGGACATATGTGAAACCCCAAAAATTGCGGAAAGATCCTTTAATCGAAGGGCAAAAATAATTTGATAACATCCCGTACCGCCAGAGCCAGATTGTTGAATATTCCCATAGATGTAGAATTTTTACTGAGCCGATGAGTTACTCCATTTTACAGTGATGAAGTACGTGACCAGTAGGGATCGGTCCCCTCTTTCCATTTTCCCCTGACACTTCATGTTCCCTCTCTCTTCTTACCTCGTCTCTTCTTCTGCTCTCGTTGTTCGCTCTGCACCCCCTAATACCCTCATCTGCGTTTCTATACTGACGTTCGATCCTCGTCTCCTCTCTAACTCTCATTCTAATCGTATCTGCATCCGATCTCTATCTCTCTTCGTTCTGCGTAAAAAAAATCTAACTCCTCATTTCTCTATTTGATATATATATGTGAAAAAAATTAAGAACAAAATCATAAGCAATAACATATCTCTCTTTTTATGACATTTGTTTAGCAATGGATTTTGATGATTTACTGAATATATTGATCTCATGCACTCCCTTTATTAGAACGTTATATTAGTATGACGGTTTCTATATAGATTTTTTATAGGATCTTGCTTTCCTTAACTGTTTTATCACAAGAGTATATTGACTATACATTCTTGTAAAAACTTTTTACAATAATTCCTTATTATAATCATTTTTATCTTTAAGATTCTATTAAAATAATTATTACAAATTTTATTACGTAATATTTGTAATATGGTATATAAATATATTTATTATATTTTTGTTTACATTTACATTAATCATAAAGATAAAAATAATAGAAGATATATATAGGTAAGGTATATCATAATATATAAACTCTATCTTGAAAAAAAAGAGTATATATATAAATATATCTTTTATTTATTATTTAATAACCAAATTGAATCAATAGAAAAGGTAAATCATTCAAAATGTGATAAGATTATTAATGAATAATTACTTAGTTGTAATAATACATATTGCATAATATATATATTTAATCATTATATAATATTATATTTAATACTATTAATATATTATATATTATATATATTATATATAATTATATATATATTATATATAATAGTATTAATATATTAATATATATAAATATATATGAATTAATATTCATATATATATATATATATAATATAATGTATTATATATATTATATATTATAATATTAATATATAATTTATATATATGACCTGTTTCTCAGATATACTCAGATGAAGGGAAAGTTAGAGAGAGACTAGAGACTAGAGAGTGAGATATATTTATAAATATTCAAAGAGACGATGTATGTAATGAGAGAGATAAGAGATTCAACATTTAAAAAAGTCACGTACTGAAATTTATTCATTAAGATATATTAGCAAAAAAAAAATACTAATTTTCACTATACTCTTAGTGCTTATTGAGTTAATCGCAACCGATTATATAAGTGGTTTCTCCAAACTTAGCTACAAGTCCACATAAGTTAGAAAATATCCTTTAAACATTAGCAGTGAGTTGATGAGTTGTGCCTATCATGCTTTTATATTGTAATTAATATTATATTACCATTCTTCTTATATTTTTATATTTATGAGAGATCACGATTTACTCGATCGAGAAAGCAGTATTGATGGACAACACAGACTATATCTAATATTAGGTAACTATTTTTCATTTTTAACATGTATAGTGTCCATTTAATCCTTAATATATTATTAATATTATAAATTCCACTGCTTTTGAATATACTAAATTTACCTCTGGACTAAGGTACTGTGATCTGATATCTTTAGAGTTTAATAAAATATATAGAATATTACTTTGTCAAGCGTTCATCTATGTAGCTATTAGGTAGTTTAGATTACCTTAAGATCAGCTTATTATTGTTATTTAAAATCTTTGTCTTGTTGAGTTGGTGTAGATATTTAAAAGCTATTGTTCTAGCTCTATAATTACATATAGTATATTTCCGAAATATTATAAACATCATTAACTAGTTTATACCGTCCATTGCCTTCTCATAGCTAGGTGATGAGCTGATATGGTACCACACAACTCCTAAATCAATATAATGACAGTTATTTTATAAATCTTTTAGAATATTAGGTGGTCATCCGTAATAGTAGGTATATATTAAGAATATAGATAAATCATCTAAAGTAGCCTTACGAAACCAAAGTGAGTGAAGTATGTTATTTTAATACATTAGTTAATAAAATATACATATAAATATATATATATATATAATATATTAATATATTATATATTTAAATAGTTTAATTAATATATATATTAATAAATTATATATATTAAATTTATATATATATATTTTATTAATATTATGTATATATATAATATATTATTATATATATAATATATATATTATATACTATATATAATACTATATATATTAATATAATAATATAATATATATATATAAAATATATTATAATATAATATATTATTATAAATAGATTATATATATATATTAAAATATAATTAATCCCTATCTTAATTCTCGGATGCTACGTATTATAGCATAATTATAATTACCTAGTGCTCAGATAGATTATAACTAATCTCTTAATTGAAATATATTGCTATATTATGTCTCAGTGATAATACTTTATATCTCTTTATTTATTATTAGGATATTAATATTTTTTTAATATAATATACTTATACTATATATATATATATATATATTATTATTAATATAATTAATATATATATATTATATATAATATATATATATTATAATATAATAAATTATTATAATTATATTTATATATTAATATATATATATTATACTATAATAATATAATATATATATATATTATATATTAATATTATAATCATTCTCAGAATAATATAAAATCAGAGTCAAGATAAATTTTATTTATTGTTTCTTATTATCGCTTACAAATTGAATAATAAAATAATTGTACATTTAGTGATAAATGTAAAATAGAAAGTATGGAATGCCGTATAAAAGAAACAAACTCGTTTTTTTAAATAATAAAATATAAATTCACAAAAATGTTAGCAATGGTGTTAAAATAGATAAATTTTATATAAAATAATAAAGTATATATAACCAAAATCCGGTATTGTGTTTTTGTTTAATTTGTTTTGTGTATAGACATCCTTTGTATAAATAATGAACATGTTTTATAACTGAATATGGTTTTAATATACAATTGTCCCAACCTGAAGGAATACCCCCTGTTCTCTATATGGTTTCTGTTTCCCCAGTATCCTTACAAGGATGGGAAACACAAATTCTGTGAAATTCCTGACTGTGCATAACTCCGCCGTTATTACTCCCACAAATTAATGTGCGTAAACACCATAATTTTGAGAAAGAGATCAATCGTATAAATATGTGCTGTGCTGAGATCCTTTATGTACCCCGACCTATTTCTTGAGTTTTTTCTTACCTTTTTCCTGTTCGCCATAACGTTAGTATGGGATAGGCGAAAATCCTTATAATCCCAATCTAATCTTTGTTTAAGTGTGTAGTATACGAACCCAATAAAATACATCATAATAGATAAGTATAAAAAGAGCCTAAAGAGCGGTATCATTATATTTATAAATATATAAACTCTATCTGAAAGAAAGTACTTTATATAACTTTTATTATTTTACCCAAAAAAAAAAAAAAAAAAAAAAAAAAAAAATAAAACTGTCATAAATAGATTTGAAGTGTTTATATTTATCAATAATCTTTAAAAGTGTTAACATCGATATACAATATAAATGTATAAATTTTAATATTTACTTTCATTATTATATTTTGAATTAACTAGAAATATATAATTATATTAATATATTAAATATATTATATATATATATATAAATATATACTTATAATATATATATATAATATATATAATATATATATATTATATACTATATTAATATAATATAATATATATATATATATATTAATATATATAATAAATATATAATATATAATTTATAATATATATATATATATATAATTAAATTAAATAATATATATATATATATATATATATAATATAATATATAATATATATATATATATATATATGATATATCTATTAATATATATATAGTATATATAATATATAATATATATATATTATATCTATATGATATATATATTCTATATATTATATATATATTTATGTATATATATATTAATAAATATATATATATATATTATTAATATAGTAATAACGAGAGAAATGCTACAAATAATGTCCCATGAGATATATATAGATAAGATGCATGAAGATTAAGTACTATATATATAATATATATAGTTATATTATATTAATAATTTAAGATATAATAGTGAATAGAGAGAGAGAGTATAATATACTATAATACTAATTAAGAGATTGAGATGGAGAAGAGAGGAGAAGATATAATCTATAGTGAAGCAGTAGTAGATAGAAATGCAGAAGGTAGATATTCATCATAAAAGTCGAAACTGAAATTAATTTTAAAAATTATATTAATACAATTAAAAAACTAATTATTCCATTAAATATTACTTAAATCCCTAATTGCTGTAGCTGTTCTCCAATCCTATATTCTAAATGTGCTGTGCACTCAAGGTAATGCACATAAATAGTTGAAAATACCCTTAGCTTGCAACATTATAGTCAGCGTTAGATGTATAGAGTTCCGTACTGGATAATACAATATTGCTTAGCTATTATCTTATATATAAACCTTATTCCTATGAATCTAATTTCCTATCACTCTCAATTATAGTGAAATGAACAATATTAAATTAGTTTTTGAATAGAAAAATGAATAGAATAGAAGAAGTCAACTGCTGGAATTAGCGAAGAGTAACTCTAATACATAATATTATGTTGAACTTAAATGTTATGTTAGTGCCGAGTGGAAGATAGTTATTGTGCTCAATCTTAAATTTTATAAATTCTCAATATAATTACCTCACTGCTTTTATTAATGAATACTCATCCTTTGAATATAATAATATAAGTACTGTTATTCGGTCTGATTATACGTTTGCGACGTGATTATAAATAAATATAATATATTGTCCATAATGTAAGTTAAGAGTCTTTCGATTACTGTTATCAACTTGTAATTGTTAAATACCTTCACTTTTTACTTTTGCTATAATAACATTGTTTAATCGTTTAAGATAAGGTGGATTAAGCTTGTTATTAAGGCTTCCTAAAATTTCATATTTTTCCAAATACTTAACTAAAATCAATTCACATAATCACTTAGTTTACATGATACATTGTACTTAATCTAGTCATTTAAGAAAAGTGGTGATAGCTGTGGTACCATACACTACACTTCCACAAATGAATGTTTTAATTTTATATAAATTTCTTATTTTTAATGTGAGCTTTCGAATGGGATAGAAAAATTGGGAGGTTCAAAAGCTCGAAACAAGAATCATGTTTTTATAAATGTATATAAATATTACATAAATATATATTATACTATACTATATATATATATATTAATATATATATTATATATATATTAATAATATATATATATAATATATATATATTAATATAATTATATATTATATATATATATATTATGTATATAATATTGATATATATATATATATTAATATACTATAATATAATATTTATATATATATATATTATATATATATATAAATATTATATTATACTATACTATATATATATATATAGTTATATATATATATATATACATATATTTAGACTTCAGGAAAGCCTTTGAAAACGTATAAACTTATATTATTGTAGGATAAATACCCTTGGCATGGATATATAATTTTTATTACTAATACATTTATATGATTTTTCTCATTACAATGTTAAAATTTCTTTTAAACAACTTTAATTTATTTACAGAACTATAACACAAGAACATTTAAGCTTTTCGTCTTACATCATCGTAAGACCTTCTCAGAATCTAAACAAAAGGAGTTTTTAATGAATCAATAAACTAAAAATTATTTTTTAAAAATTGGTGGTTTGGGCGTTTATTTTGGAACTTCAAGAAGAAGGATAGTTTATAAACAACCAACCAATTTTTTTAAATAAATTTTATTAAATATTCTTAAAATAACATTAAATTTTCTAGATTCTGAGGAGGTCTTATGTGATGTAAGACGAAAGCTCAATTTTCTTGGTATTATTCTGTAAATAAATTAAAGTTGTTTTTAAAACAGTTTTAAGTTGTAATGAGAAAAATATAATGTATTAGTTAATAAAAATTGTATACATGCCAAGGCTATTTAAACCTAATTACATATATATGTAAATATATATAATATTTTATATATATATATATATATATTTATGTGTTATAAGGGGGGGGGGGGGTAGGTGGAGTATATAAGTTTATGGTGGTTAAGTAATAGTAGATGTGATGTGTGAGTATGATGGTAGGCGGGGTTGTTCAAAATTTAACGCATCATAGGGTAGTTGGCGAAGACACGGTAGACAAAGGTTGAAAGAACGCGAAGGAACTTTAATTGGACATAAGAATAACATGGTTGGAGGTTCCTACCAGAACCGCTAGTTGATAGAGTGTGAGCTCATAAGAGTGTAAGCCAAAGTAGGTGAGTCTCGCAGTATACGGCTCGGTAGGTTCGTGCACTATAGCAATAACACTCAAATGCTGGTATCAGTATCGTACTAGTGAACTGAGCGGCGTTAGGTTGGATAGGTAATTGGGATCTACTCAAGTTATTAAATCAGTGATTGTGTATGACTACTCATTCTATGGCAGGTGTATTAACTATGCCTGAAATAACTATACTTGTTACTACTGTGCTCTCTCAGCTAAGTGGGCGAATCGCTAGGACTCACCGTGATTTTAATCGTATAAATACGTCCGTTCTCGTGAACGTCGCAAAGGTTCGGAGTAAGGGTTCCGATTGATATTATTACTACTATATATATATATATAATGTATATATAGTATATATATGGTGAATATAGGGAGTTTTTAACAGTCATATGATCGGAAATTCTCGAATATACTTTCCTATAATGAATAATTCACAATACAAAGTTATATATCTAATTATGTTTGAGGTTATCGAGACTATTCAATAGCCTGGCCACTCCAAATCACCGTCCCTCACTGTATATTTGAATACGTATATAAATAAGTAGTTCACGCTAACTTCAATTTGTACCTTGAGTTTATAATAATATAATAATATATATAATCATTTACTCACAATCAATATTAAAA
>JABUQX010016548.1:0-57002 GCA_015478945.1 Trachelipus rathkii | reverse complement strand
CCAAGCTATTACAGGGTCTCAATCGCCATGTCTGATACTCTCTCATTATCTGGTGGTTGTTTGCACAAAACTTTTGGATAGATTTCGAGTCAAAAGGCCAAAAGTTTATAACTTGTCTGCACTTCTAGTCCATTGACTCATTAATCATATGCGGCAGCTGAGATTTTGTGCTTTATCTCGTATCTCATAAGTACGAACGGCAAGTGTGCGTTGAGGGAAAATTATTCACTGGTACCCACCACCCTTACAACGCTCGTAGCAAAATGTTGTGCTGTATTGGCAGAGTTCTTGCTGACATTTTGTAACTCCAGGCATAGTTCGCTGTGAGCTTCCTTCTTTCCCACACCTCTGTTTTTGTGGTATTCTCTTCCAACTTCTGTGTTTCCGCAATTTATTCTCCTCACTATTAAAAGCCGGGTTATGTGTATCAATATGACGTAATTTGGCCAGAGTGTGAACTTGAGCGTACTGACAACCTCTTTGAAAAGAAGCTTGCCTGTGGTGTTGTAAAAATGTAAAAAAAATCATGGTTGGGCAGATATGTGGCAAATTGAAGAAATCTCTATCAGAGGTTTAAAACACAGTTCAGATTATCCCAGAAATCACACTCTCTTCAACATTCTCAATGGACCCAATGTACTTCAACCACAAGATTGCTTTTCAAACTCTTAATTTAAACCCTTTACAACTTAGTATCACTCACACAATAAATCTACCCATAGCTCTTACAAAGGCCCTCATCCAGAATTGCAAAATAACCTTCTATCCCTCTCTATTTCTCCGCACCATCCACAAACACATTCCACACCACACCCCCACTCATTTCACTGTTTCCTTTCATTCTTTGTTTCAAGTCACAGCGAGCAAATCAAATTTCCTTTAATATCAATACCATCACCTCTCTCCTCTTCTCCTCAACATTTATTCTCATAGAAATTCCATGTAACCCATACGAGGATTCACATTTCTCCGACAAGATTAGAAGGCGCTTACGGCCGATCACGACCTTCTCCGACGCATGCATGATTAGCATTTCTGGCAAAAGATAAATGGTAAGGGGCAGCAAACCCAACTATCTGGATCGGATCGGCAGTCTCGAGTCGGGGAGTCGGTAATTTTGAAGAGGAGTGAGTCGGAAGTCGCGTATCGAGTCGGAGTCAGGTATTTTGAAAAGGTGGTCGGTGTCCGGAGTCGGCAGTCTGTAATTTTCAAGACAGGTCGGATTCGGTAGTCGAGCGCAGGGTCGTAATTTTCAAGTAGTAGAGTTTTTGAGTCAAAAATTTTGAACTGACAGTTGTGAATTGTCGTTCTGTGCGAGTGACTTCAAATCACTTCGATGCAAGTCTATCTGACTTGCGACTCCATAACAACAAAATGCAATTGCAAGACTTCGAAGTTTTTTAACCTGCCCTTCAGTTTCAATTTGATTAATTCTAAAAATTTAAACCTTCAACTTATCACCATCTATTATTTAAGATCTGAAGAAATTTAAAAAACTCCATGTACGTAAGAAAAATATTCTTCATTGACAATGATATATTCTACTAGTGCTGTTTTATATTGATCCAAATCTATCGTGTAAGCCTACTGAAGATCAACAACAAGCTTTAATTACTTTGCACTTTGGTCATTTGTATTAAAGGGTTGTAAAGTCAATAAGAAAAGAAACATTTGGCGTTAGTTTATTATAAACGTGAACTTCTCTTTAACTACCCTTCTCAAGTTCAATTTTTCAGAAAGCTAGACAGAGATGAGTATGAAAAGCTTCTGATATTGCAAAGCATTTAGTGGAAAGCGCGCGATCTACCTACCATAAGCAAGTTGGCGATTGAACGGCTTTTTGCTTCCAGCATTTATCTAAAATTTCAGACTAAGAGGAAAATGATGGTCAGACCTGGCAATGCTATCACTAATATCTATGACATAAGTTATATATATATATATATATATAATCATTATATATAGTATATAATATATATTCATATATATATACTTTATAATAATATATATATATAATATTATTATAATATTATAGTATATTATATATATAGTCTCTTCAAAAAAATATTTTCTACTCTGAAAAAGCTCAAAACATAATTTTCAATTCTACAGGAGAAGAAAGCAACAGAACACTTTATATGAGTTTCATCGTAGCTGATACATATATAAAACGAAAGAAGTTTATCTATCATTTTTGTTAAAGAGGATAAAATTAAGAATTTTTATATGAAGAAAATGATATTATTATAATTTTATTTTAACTTAACTATTGCAGTATTTAATGCATATTAGTGATTATTGCTCGACTTATCCAATTTGGCAACCCCCCCATTAAAAATGGACATAAAATTCTTAATTTTCCATCAAATTCTTCGATGGAAAAAAAGAACACTGTAGCTTTTTCTGACACTAAAACGTCGCTTTAGAAGGTTTTTTTCTTTTTTTTGTCTGTAGTCATCTTTCAGAATTGTTCATTTTTTCATAAACCTAGGTTTTTGATATTGTCCTTTCAACTTTACAATGTTATTTCGAATGACTCATATTGAAATATCTTCTGATGGTCATACTACAAAGGCACGATAATATTTTGATCTTTTTTAAATTTTGCTCAGCAATGGTCAAATTCAAAACACTTATTTCTTGTTTTTTTTAAATTGAAAATTGCTGCGATAACTTTCTTTCAGCTCATGCGATCTGGATGAAATGACAGAGCAATGCAGTCTCTGGGCAGATGAACATTTATATTTAGATACTTTTGTAATATGCAGTACTTTGTGATGTTCTTGAACAAATTTCAAAAATTTTTATGAAAATGTTGAAATTTATTTGGTATATAAAAACATAATCTAAGTATAAAAGATGTATCTTGCCCGGCTATACAAAGCCCTGAAATTTGATGTTAATCGGAAAAGTAGAAAAAAATATATCCGATATTCACTTTCCAAAAAAATGTTCTTTTTCTTATTTGAGTTTATTATTTGTGTTAAATTTTATGATAAACATTCAAATTTTCGGAGTCTTATATATATCGGGTGGATGCATACTATTTTAACTTAGATTATTTTTTGTATACCTCAAAGAAAAATTAAAAATTTTCTAAAATATTCGACCTATATGCTACTAATTCATCCAATCGATGAGAGAACAAAAAGTCTTATCGCAATTTATCATTATTAAAACAAAAAAAGTGGATTTTGAACTTTGACATTGCAAAGCAATATTTTAATAAAAATCCAAACTATTCGGATTTTGTAAATGTAATGTACAATCTATGCATATTTCAATTTGAGTCATTTCGAAAAAAATTTTATTTTCTAAGTAAAAAATGTTCAAAATAATAGGTGGAGTAGTGATGGACATATTCAAATTTCAGCGATGCCGATTTCATACCATAACCAGTCAAAAGTGCAGATTCCGATTCCGATTCCGATGTATGTATTACGTATATATTATACTATAAACATATATATATATACTATATATATATATAATTATAATATATATACTATTTATAATAATAATAGATTATATATATACTATATATTATCCAATATCATTTAAAAAATAATTTTAGATATTTAAAACGTGAAAAATTAATTATTATAGTGTTCACTTATATTTTCTCTTTGCAATAAATACCTATCTTTTAACCTTTTATTTTATTTAACCACTAAAAAAGCTAATTTAGCAAATATTTAAATAACTGGCTAATAATATTATCACATTTGATCGATCAGCTGATTTCTATTAATCCTTCTTAATTTACAAAAAACTAAGGTTGGAACCCAAAACCCCAATCTATACTTTAATACAGTTGTTACTGTTGAACTTGCTAGTGCAAAAACATTACATTTCTCCCGTTTCTGAGTGATACGATTTTTTTAGAAGAAAAATTGGTTCTTCCAATTCTGAAGAGTCTTCACTTTCACGGAAAAGGGGGCGAGCTTAAATATTTTCTAGCAAGGAACCCAAATGTTGAAAAAGGTTACTTTATTCGAGGTCCACATGCGTGACAGAAATCTATGGTATTTTATAAGTTTTCATATTTTTATATTGAAATTCTAAATTTAGAACCTCTTCAATTTAAATATATGATGTCTTTCTTCTTAGAATTGAGTTCTTTGCTGTTTTTTAAGTCTTTTTCTCTTAAATTCCGAAAAACAGACTTTCAAAACTGAAGTTAAACATATTATCTTACGTATCACTTGTTTTCGTCATTCTGTTATCAAAATGTGAAGAATCTGAAAATTGTTAAGTCAGTGGAAACGTTTTCGTTCCATTTATACACATATA
Organism: Trachelipus rathkii; assembly: GCA_015478945.1. Classification (NCBI taxonomy): domain Eukaryota; kingdom Metazoa; phylum Arthropoda; class Malacostraca; order Isopoda; family Trachelipodidae; genus Trachelipus; species Trachelipus rathkii. The sequence goes on along the minus strand of JABUQX010016548.1, from coordinate 52,709 downwards.
TCTCGGCCATCCATTGCTAAGAATATCCTTCCCCTTTTTTATTGTTATAGTTAATCCTCACGTATGGTTTTTAAATCATTCATCATGAGTTTAAATAAGTTAATGTATCCTTTTTCTTATATCAAGGTCGAATCTTTTTACTGAATTTTTCCATGTGATACTGATCTATGTCCCTAAAAACATATATTTTCTAAAACTTTTCACAAAAAACTGCAAATCACTTTTCATATCTGGATTATTGCGATGCATTGATTCCTTTGGTTCAAAATTTGGAGAATCAATTTCAAAGATACGTTTTATCATTTCTTCTGAACATTCTGATTTCTAAGTATGGTTTTTAATATCATTGCATCATGAAATGAGGAGCCTCTTTTCAAAATTTTGAGCATATATATGCTGACATTGTTTGATTGTACATCCTGAAATAGATCTGTGCTTGGTAAATTAAACTAGTTTGATATTCTCATACTTGGCAATAGCTTAGGCGAGTGATTAAAATGACTAAATGATTGTTGCATAAGGAATATTTTTTCATGGAATCTTATTCATTAAGAGTCAGGAGAATAATTTCAAAGAATGCAAAAGCAGATAATCATAAAAGTTACATGTGTGTTGTTGTTTTTAATTATAATAACTAAAAATCAATTTAGAAGTATATTGAATTGCTGCATATGCTTCTCCATTGTTTCAGTGAAGAATAGAGTGCTAAGCATATTGTTATATTTTTAATGTATATGAATAGTTTATTAATAATTAGCTCCAATTATACAAGGCTACAAGGCAAATATTCACTGCTCACTTACGACTTCATGCATATATTTATCAACCATGTTACGTTATAACATAAAGGAAACATTTGTAATGTGAACGGTAAGAAACTGACAAATAGTCAAATAAATATCTTAGCTTAGTAAGAGCCGCGCCATTCCAAGTTTTTTTAAATTAAATAAAATTAGGAAAAGAAAATTAAAAATCATACGGCAGACTTCGAAATATTGTTTGAAATAGCATAATAAAATCTGAATAAAATACAACTTCCAATAGAATAAACAAAAGAAAATTTTAAAAGAAACGGTACAATTGCGATTCCGATTCCGATTCGATTCCTTGAAAAACAGCCGATTACTCCGATTCGATGCCGTAATTCCGATTAATGTCCATCACTTGTTTGGAGAATATGAAATTCCCGAAAAGATATGATACAGACAAGAAAACACTCGAAAACACGTTTTAGGAGTTCAGAAAAGCTACAGTTTGCTTCTTTCATCAAAATTGGCTCAAAAATTTAGAATTTTCAGTTTGAGGGTGAAATGGCTCAGCCCGAAAAAATATTGACCACTGCCTTATTGAGGTATATATACTATAATTATATATATATTATATTATTATATATATATTATAGAATAAATTATAGACAATAACATATATAATATATAATATATTATATTATATAATATATATATATATATATTATGTATATAATACATAAATTATATATATAATTATAGTATATATATATATATTATATATACTATATATATATACTTACTATAATATATTAATATTATATATATATAAATAATAATTATTATAATTATAAATATCATTTTGCTTATGTATGCACTACATCCGGTCTAATGTTCTTCTTTTGTTCTCATTTCTATCCACACTATCACAACATCTTTAAGACACACATTTATCCAATAAATATACAGTGGCTGTAAAATAACGCCCCCACCCCGCGGTGACGGCAGGCGGCGAGGAGCCGAAAGGGCGCCGGCGGGCAGAGTAGATTGAGCACTCTATTTCATTGAAAATCTCATATAAAAGCTCTCTTCTCTCGTTAATATTTTTTTAGTATATTATATATTATTTTTTAATATTGTAATTTATAATATAATATAAACTAATATCAGTTATTATAATACTTATAATTATTATATAATATAATATTCGTGGCGTAAATAACGCCCCGCAAGCCCCGCGTCGGGAGGGCGCAGGAGCCCGAGAGGCGCCCGACGGTCAAAGAGTATGAGCACATTTTCATGAAAAACTTCCATAACATATAATATAAGTATATAACTATATATAATATTATAATATACTATATATATATATATATATACTATAATATAGTATATATATTATATAATATAATATATGATACAAATATTAGGTATTATATATATATAATATATTATATATATATACAATTATATATATATATATATATATATATACTATATATTATATAACGAGAGGCCGGCCGGCAAGAGGAAATGCAGCATTTCAAGAAAATCCCATAATATATATATAGTTATTAATTATTAGTAATTATATATAGATATAAATATAATATATATATAGTCTATATATTTTATACTATAAAATATATATATATATAATAATATATATAATATATAAAAATATAATGATTGTTCATATCAGAATGAACGCATTTAGTTGGCTCACAAACAGAAAAGCTGGCCGTAACATAGTAGGTGAATCTCAGATGCGCCCTGTTTCTCTTATTAGATACACAGATATTTCTAAAAGGACGAACTTCATTTAATAATCTTTCAGCATCAATTACGATGAGAGCTTCAAATTAATGCATTCTGGGTTTTCCCATAACAAATCAAAAGGCCGAAGTTTAATGAAGTGTGTAAGTTTTGGAAAGCAATAACATTCAAATAAAAAGTGCAAACAGAGCAGTTTTAGGTGGGAAGTACATTGGACTGCACACCAAAATCAAGCGAAAGTCGCAACGTTAGCTTCTTTGGAAAATTTAATCTGATGAATGCAATACGTAAGATATTACAGAAATAGACGTTTTTATGATTGCAGAATGAGGAATATATGGGTATCCGTACCAGAAGTCTTCCCAAGATGCAAATCCTGAAGAATTTTCAAAGACTACTTGGCAACACAAAACGTATAAAGAGACTGCCATACTAGTATGGTCATCGAGGTTCGATTGCTTGTTGGCAGTTTTATTTCATTTATATTTAACTGTTAATAAAATATCATCTATTCAAACAAGAGCTTTGAATAGTCAGGCACGACGCTTAAAGAAGACAAATGTATTACTTATTCATTTAATGCTTGGTTCAAAGCAAAAATTTTAGGATGTTATCTTCAATGTTACCCGACAAATCAGAAATTATCATTGAACGTTTCTTAAATTCTATCACCAAATATAAGGTTCGGGGAGAGTTTTTACAAGCTAGTAGAAGAGGCCAGGAAATTGAAAAGATGGAAAATTGAGAATCATTCCTATTAAACGCAAAAGCAACGGACAGCTCTATTGATGAGCTTTAAGATGTTGACTTCATTATCTTTGCACAATTTCAGGGTGAGGTTTTTTACAGAAGCATATCTATACTAATAGCAAGTGAATTTTAAAAGATTTCCTGTCCTGGGAAAAGAATGTTCTGCTTGAGCTGAAGACTTGCAGAAAAAGAATAATATACTATGGAGTCTGTGAAGTTTTACACAAAATATGAACGACTTGCAAGTTCTTGTTACGAAATGTGTGCGTCGATGTTGGCAAGTTAAATAAAGTAAAGAAAAATGACCCAATAATAATAACATTAAGAATTTGTTTTTAGATTGAAATGTTAATTATTATATTGAAAAAATCCAGAGTGTGTACACTTTATAATGTTTCTGGCACTCCCAGTAACTTCATCTGCTGAGATCCTTTTCAAATTAAATAATAAAAGTTATTTGAAAAGCACCATGCAACTACCGTAAGGTAAGTGAATTGGCTGTATAGCATTAGAACATGATCTTGACATCCGCACTGAACTTGGAAAAAAATTGCAACATTTGTATGCAAAGACGAATGATTAGAATGAGATTTAGAACTATTAAGTAAGTTTAAAATATGGACAAATTTTGTATGTTTACTTAGCTAAGTTTTGCTCTACATGTACAATAACAGTAATGTTAAAAAGTGTTTTAAAAATGCGCAACATAGCTATATATATTACATATATTTATCATATATAATATATATTAATACTATACGTATAATATATTATATATAATATATATATATATATTTATATAGATAATATATTATATATAATATATATATATATATATAATAATATATAAACTTTTTACATGTAAATTATACATGATATCTTTTGTATTAATGTATTTTTTCTTTGATATGAACAAGAAAACCTTTTTAGTTCATTCAATTACCAAAACATCTCCCGTTCATGACTAAAGGGGGCGCACAAAATAAAGTCGCGGGGGGGCGAAACTGAACCTTTAGTTACGCCACTGTCATTACACAACTTTATATCCACCCTCTTTAGACAGACAACATCTTACAGACATCTTTTGTCCTTATATCCCTAGTGGGAGAAAAATATTGCCACATCGATATCTGCGTTGGCGTAAGGGCGACTAAGGACGTGGTATAGGTGGCTTCCCCATGCAGCCAACTAACTACACCTGATTCACTATCGTTCTAACGGTTCTACGACACGCAGAATACGATGTGGGCAATTTCTCCCCATAGAGGATATAAAATAAATATGTCTGTAAGATGTGTCAGACTCAGAAGAGGTGTGCGATATTATATGTGTATGTATGTGGAATAAAAGTGGTCGTCTCTAAAGATGTTTTGGGTTATGAGTGATATGAATCAAACAGAAATGCGAAAATTAGACACTGGCAGTAATTCAGCATCCATAAGCAAAATGGAAATATAAATATATATTATTATCTATTATATATTTTATTACTATATAGTATAATATATATATATAATAAAAAATACTATAAATATATATATATATAAAATATATATATAACTATATATATATTGAGTTTTAATATTATCCAAAATCTTTAATATTGCCAATTAAATCGGCAAAAATAACATGACGTTTAAATTGAGAAAAATATAGTGTCATTTTATCAGTGCTACCAGACATTAATCGTACCATAACTATTTTAAAATAAAATCTATACATATTGCTATAAGTCTAAAGAACCCTATAGTATACTTTCACAGGAAAATTTTCCCAACATCTTTGTTGGACGCTACGCCCTAAGATTTTATTAGCCAGATTTAAATCATCACATTAGAAGTGCCGAAATAATACTTGGAATGAGAACCGAAAGGAAATGAGAAACATCACTTATGAACATTTAGAAATAATAATAATAGAACAGAAATAATTTAAAATTATTTCATTTAGTTTGGTACAGATAATTCATATCAGCAATTATTTTGGTTTCTCTGATATTCATGCACGTTGCAATATTTCAGAGCCAATTGTGCGTACTCATGAACATCACTGAACATCATACAGTTTTTTCAACTGTAACAGTTTTATATAATGTTAATAAAATAATAGATAATAATAATAATATTATTAATAATAATAATAATAAAAATAATAATAATAATAATAAATAAATAAAATAAGCAATTTGAAAATCGATTATAATTTAAATATAATAATAATCAATAATAAAATATATAATAATATATTATATTATTATTATTATTAATAATAATTATATTTATAATTATTATTATTATATAATTATTATTGATATCTATTAATATATTATTATATTATAGATTAAATCTAGTTTTATAAATAATGAAAACTTGTAATGGCAACTAACCTTTTTAGTGCTTGGGTTTAAATGAGATAAAAACGATAGGACTAATGAGTATACGGCAAAAATGATTTAGCAAAACGTTAAAGTCGTATGAGCGCAACTCTAAATAATTGAGAGTGATGCTCCGTACTTCCCATGAAACAAAACCAAAGACTTGGGCACTATGCCCCTTTATTAAGTCTTTGGCCGTCAAAAGCATGAATATTATATGAAAGCCAATTAGGTGATGTACAGGAAATACTGAATGCTGCCAATGTAAAAAAAAACCTTCTTTGATTAATCAACACATAAGCTTGAAATCGCCACTTGAATGGAGAGTAGTCTGTAAACGTCACATGTTTATTTTGAATTTATGACATGGAATGTTAAATTCTACATTTGAATTATCACATTATTTTATTTACCATGAAAAGTTTTGTTTTGTACTTAATTTTTTTGAGAAACATTATCTTTGCACAAGGAAGCGAAGTTACGCATTGAAGGAGGGTCAAACCGGAGCCAGCTCAAACAGACAGTGATTACAACCCAGGAAAAAGACTAGAACCTTCTCCAGCAGTCGATAAATATTTAAAACAGAAGATCTCTTGAGTGCTTTAAAGTAGATTGTTATTTTAAGTACAGTTACTATAAGTGGTTGTAAACATAAATGGTTAAAACTAACAAATCAGCCATACAAATTTCGAAATTTAAATACCAAGTTTCATTTGTCATTTAATCTTTTTAAATATTTTGTTCTAGATTTCGTACATTACATTGGGCCTATTCACATTGTGGAGTCTGAGTCTTTGATGATTCCTTCCTGCACTAATCTGATTTCAACCTCCTCCGAAGAAGATGAGGATTTATGTCATATCATAATAGGGAAGCGCCGTTTAACACATTATCAGTAAGATAATTATGTAGCCACAACCGCAGAAGCTGATGGGAACAAACAAACAGAGGTTTTCTGTATGATGGTTCACTGATAATGTTAATACTTAAAAGAGAGAAGGCTTTCACCATGTTAGAGAGAGTTATTTTCGCAGCACCAGGAACATTCCTAGCCAACATTTACGGGATATTCTTCAACATTGGCATTGGCATAAATGTCAGTAAAATCAATATCGAAACGTAATGCTGGAAAAAAATTATAACTCCAAATTTAATAAGAAACACTAAATAAAAAAAATTTATCTTCAAGTTGTCTGCATTACAAATAGCGGGGGGAAATTCTGTGCAGCCTTTCAGGTGGAGCTGTTCATCAGAAACGGGTGACGAAAGAGAAGAGAAGAACATGGTACTAATTGCGGAGATTGTGTTCGCCTAGAAATGGAGCAAATTGTCACACAGAGATTCTGCAGACACAAACCTTCCGCTAAAATAATGCTGCTTGAAATAAAAAACAAAAAAACAAAAAAAAATCTATGAATTGCACTAGCCTAGACACATCCGTCTGAATTTCTCGGCTGTCCTTTTTGCAGATTCATTAATAACACTTAAAAAATCATAGAATTGTGATTCTCAAAACAGGAAACTACAATTGCTGCAAGAATTAGAAGAGTTGTAAAAAAGGCTAAAACACAAGTTTACCGTGAGACTCCTATAAGATTCTATAAAGACCTGCTTAAGAACCTTGTCAAACACACAAATAAACACATTGTATTTTCACAAAAAGAAATTCTTCCAGTATTAATAAAAAATAAGTTTTAATTATTGCGGAATACATCGAATAATGACGCCTATTGCTGTTGGGTATATGTTGCAGGAAGAGAATAAGGCCGAGCGGCGGAATCTATTCGCCTATTCTTCCTCCCAGACAAAGACAAGATCGGAAAGCAACGAGAGGGGGAAAAATTTTAACTAGCCCAAAAAACTAGCCACTATCTATGCTACAAAGGCAAAAAAGGAAAGAAAGCTTTGAACCGAGGTTCAGCAGTATCTTTGATGATTTATTTCTGTATGGCAAAACCGCATCCTCACTTACAACTCGGAGTGGTAGTGGTTAAATGAGGGATACCAGCTGTCAGACAGTATAACTGGAGAATAAAAGTGTTAATATTGCATCGAATCTTACTCCTCCACATCAGGGCACTGAAGGTGATGAGATTGAGTCTAAAAGGGACCCATTACTGGTGAGTTATTTTATAATTGGACAACTTAAGCATCTCAATATATATATATTATATATATATTATTATATATATATTATATTATATATATTAATATATAATATTATATAATATATATATATCTATATGATATATATAAATATATATATATATATATATTTATATTAATATATATATAGTACAGATGTTGCACCCGACTCATTATAAGGTAGTCCGCTAGACTCCGCACCTCAGCACTCGAGAAAACGTGCGATAACGCCTCCCATATTCAGCCCATCAAAACCCTCCGCCGCGCATCGCAATCCTCACGTCGACGTCTTCCGCTAATAATGCGCGACACTAATTATTATATTAAATACTAAATGATATATCTACAAAAATTTATTTATAATATATATGAAAATGAAAATATTACAAAAATCCAATATTTTCTCTTCCTCCTCAATGTCTTTCTTCAAAGGACAAGAGATCATATTACCTTTCAAAAGATTGTGCTCAATTAAATCATTAAGTAAACCTTACCCTCAAAATATCCTCCAACCAATACGAACATGACGTACCGAAATCTTGCTGCTGAAGTTATTATACGCAAATCTATTTTGCAAATATGAGGCATGACAGCTGTATATTAAGTAGAGGTGCAGTTTAGCCACTTTCTACCCATTCTATCAATAATATATATATATAAGATTATAAAATATATATATAATTATATATATAATATTAATATATATAATATATAATAATAATAATATAATATATATATTCATAAATATAATATTTATATTATATTGAATGAAAAATGAGTTCTTGCCTCTGAAGTTTAAAGAAATAATATAATCATTTAAAGTATAGATAGGTAATAGCATTCATTTTATAAAAATCAATTTTAAATGTATTTATATATTAATGTCCTTTAGGAGTTAGATTGTTTATGAAGTTTTACATATAAAAAACAATAAGTCTTAGACTAAAAGTAAATTAATTAAACTTAAAATTAAAAAATCTATATCTATATAACAATAAGAACAACATAAGTAAAACTTACTTTATTTTTCAAAAGTGCGAAAACAAAAAGAGCGGCACTTTTTGATCGGACGTGTAAGTCGCAAATTCCTGATTTCACCTCCGATAATCCTGAGTCTCCTATGTAGGAGCCGTCTCCCCCAAGCGTCGTAGCTCCCCCCCCCCCCCCCCCCCCTCCCCCCCCCCCCCCCCAAAACCACCATCGGGGACGCAATGGGGGACTAAAGTACGGACTGGGCCTTCCGATGTATAATATATATATAATAAACAATTTTGTATATATTTACATACATATTAGTTTAAATATATAGTAATTAATATATAATGCATTTATATGAATATATTATATATATATATAGTATTATATAATTACTATATATTATATATAATTATATAGTAAATATAAGTATATATATATTATACTATATAATATATATATATAGTATATAATATTTATACATTTATTCCACAAAGGTAAAATGTAAATACTGTATATTATTATATAAATTTTAATAAAAGAAATATTGTTAACATCATTTTCTTAGATATAATATATATATACATAATAAAACTATACATATATATATAAATATTAACAGAGAAGCTTAAGTTTATTATATATAATATAATATTATAATATATTAAGCTATATATATTAATATATATATTATATATATATAATCTACATAATAATATTATATATATATATCTATATAATATATATTATTTATATTATATATATAATAATAAATATATTATAATTAATATTATATATAACATATATATATATATATATAAATATATATATATAATATAATATACTATATATAATTTATTTATATATTATATATATATTAATATAATATTATATAATAATATATATATAATATAGATTATATATATATATATATATATTTATATAGATATATCATAATATAGATACTATATATATTTAAGTATAATAATATAGTATATTTAATTATACTTATATTATATATATATAATATATAATATAATATATAATATTATATATATTAATATAATAACAAGTTGCATTTATGAAGTTGCAGAGGATGTGTAATCCATATTGTACATTGAAACAACATGAGAGAGGAAAGAATTAATGTATTAGCTTTATGACTATGCAACATGCTCTGACAAGGATTATAATAGGGAACTCTATGAGGTTTCCAAGTGATATATTGTTGATGAGGCTTCGAAATGAATAATTATGAATGTATGTACGAATGATCGGTTGTTTCATTCACCTTCGAGAACCTCGGATGAGCTTATATTATAAGCATTACGATTTTGTGCTGGGCGACGCATGACCCGTCTTTTCGCATTGAAAGAATTAGAGTAGGTTGTGGCACTGGAGTATTAGAAGTGAGAAATGAAAGAGAGTGGAGCGTGCCCTGTTTATTATCCGTGATAATTTAGTTTTGCTTGACGAATCGGAGAGGTTTAAAAAGGATTGCAGAGAGGTTTGAAAGGAATTACGATAAGAGTAAAGTTATAGGTAGAGACTGAGGAATGTCCCAGTGTAACATGTTAGATGTGAGCGATGGGAACAAAATATCCAAGTATAAATATTTTAGATAATCGATGGATTGAAAAAGGGACCGGTTGATGTGTTAGAATGCACTGTGCAATGAAATCTTGGAGTAAAAAGGATAAATCTTTATCGCTACTGTTTGCTGAGGGCTATATATTTTACTGTGTTAATGTTATAGTAGTGAAAAACCTATGTAATGAATAAGAAGTATAGATCTTAGATACAATGAGTTCAGGTGTTGAAAAAGAAAGATTTACGAGATATTCTTCAAAGAACATGTTAAGTCAAAAAAAAGTGCATATGTAAGAGTAAGAGAGTACATTAGAGTTTTGTCATAAGAAATAAAGATATCATGAAGTCGATTTGTTTAACACGAATTTTAGTGGAAGCGTGTTTAATCGACTGTGAGGTGGATCGAGGTCCAGAAAATGAAATGTTGCAGTTTAGCAGATCGAGAAGAAAGGTGCAAGAATGGAGGAAATGCGGAGTTTTGTAGAGGTGCATATGGTTGTGACGCATGGTCAAGGATAAACTACATTGACGAAATACCACAGTGAGAGTCCGTCACACTCCTGTGAAGCCATGGGTTCAATATTTTCTGGCTCTTACGAGTTCTCACTTAAGGGTAAGAGGGATACCTCTGCCGTCCTCCAAGACTCAATCAATCATCATTATGGTGTTTCCACCGCCAATGACAGCTCTTTGCTTTCTACTAACAGCCTTGTTCAGTTCTGAAAATTCGAATTTCTCTATTATTGTTCTGGGAAGTTGCAACTTTCCGCTTTATTTCCTATCAGGTTCATGGTTTTCTCTGAAAAATTGTTTTTCCGCTCTGGGCTTGTACCTCTGTGATCTTTTGAAATGTTAACCAGTGATTCAAAAATGATGTTATTTAAGTTGCTCAGATTGTCGACCTCGTTGTTGTTTTGGTGATATCTCAGGCATTTACTGCATAATAACGATTTTGTAGGTCGATTTGGGAGAGATATACAAGGTTTCTGTAAACTTTGAATAGTTGTGGTTGTGAGTGAGAAACATTTTCTTCCATTCTTGTTGGAAGGAACTGGATTTTGCATCGCACTATGAGAGGGTCACAAGTTTAAGCAATTTATTTTCTCAAAAGTATCTGACAGATAACATACTATACTATCAGACAACTTTCACTGCACAGTAGGTTTGCAAATTTTACGTTCCTCTCTTTTTCTAAAAAGAAAACTTTAAGTTCATCTTTAAGTTCTGTAACTCTCTTAAGCATTTTGCCTCTTGATAACCACCTTACCTGAATGGTAAAAATAAAATTTAAGGTTTTCATTATGCTTGTCGCGCACCCCCTGTTATTTCGAGACGCACCCCAGTTTGTAAACCACTAATCTAGAGTATTATGTAGATCGCCGTCGAAATTCTCTATTAATCTTGTGGTTATTTCGATATGAGTGCGTAAACTTAAATGACTAAAATTTTGCAGTGACAACTTGAAAGCTTTAATTGGGCATCCACAGTTCTGTCAGGCATCTTTAAACTTTACATTATTGTTCCTTAGCTTTTTTGTTGATAAGAAAGTCAACTCAATTTTGAATTTTCTGTGCCTCTGTTTTTGTGTACCAGGAAGTGCTTCTTATTTTTCAGTTTCACTAGGGCTTCAAGAGGTCTTTTATTTTCACTAGTCATTTTAAATTTTATGCTGCAGACTGGCAAGTGTTTGTGGTCTGGGGAAGTTCTGACGTTGTATATTGCAATGTAAAAATTTGAGAGATTTTATAGTGTGCATGGTTATATTTCAAGTTATATTTGAAGTACACCGCTTTTATCCACCCTCGAATATGACCATAATGAAGAAAAACTGAATTCCTGCCACAAATCCATAAAATCACTCTTAGGAAAAAAATTCTAGGGTAAATCTTTCCTTCTCTTATTTCAAAAGAAAAAATTTTCCCAAGCATTTGGAAGTGAATTTAGGAATATCATGAAAGGATTAAATTTTGACTTCAAGGCTAAATATCTAAACGTGGTGAACGTACTTTCGAGGTTATTAAGTATGCTTTCTCGATTCGGCAAATAACGCATAAACAAAGTAATTAACAATTTACAAATAATGAAGTACCATTTAACATTCTAATATAAACAAAATAAAATTTTTAATTTTTTAAAATTTGATAAATTAGTAAAAAGAATAATATTTTTCAAATAAAATAAATTTGAAAGATTTTCTCTTTACTGCAATACGTCGCATAGTATATATATATATAGATTATAATATTATATATATTATATTATATATAATTATAATATATATATTATAATATTATTTATATATAATTATATTATATATATAATATATATACTTTATTATAATTATATAATATATAGTATAATATAAATATATATATATAATATATATATAATATTAATATATATATAAAATATAATATACTATATATTATATAATATAATAATATATATATTATATACTAATATATATATATATACTATATAATAATAATATATATAATAAATAAATTTACATGTGAAAAGTGATAAGGCATTGATTATACATATCATTAGCTGTTGCAGCAGTATTTCAGCCTATAAATCAAGGGGTAAATTAAAGCATGTAAATAATATAATGACATAGTTTGAAAATGATCATGAATTGGAATGTTCTGATTGTGAATTTAAGACAAATTATTCAGAAACAGCAATTAATACACCACTCAGAACAATATGAATCTGAAACACCTGAAACCCTTAAGTATTAATTTAATATATATATTATATATATATATATATATATAATATAATTATATTATATTATTATAGATATATATTATATATAATTATTATACGTATATATATATATATATATATATACATATTACACAACACAATAATATTATATATAATTATATATATATATACATATATATATACTATTATTATATTATATATAAATATAATATATATAATATTCATATATAATTATATATTATGATAATATTAATATATAATTATATATATATATATATATATATATATATATATAGATATATAATAAAATACTTTATATGTATAAAAATATTGATAATGGACCGTGTCAAAATTTGACTGTTGCGAATGCGAATGCGATGCGGACTTAAGAGGATCGTATGCGGGATGCGGAATGACGGAGCTTACTCATTGGAATTTTGAATTATAATATGGTTGTATCATTATGTTTGAACATATATAATAATATATATATTATTATATATATATATATATATAATATATATAGAATTAATATAAAATGATATATAGTTTTATATATATAACTATATTATAATATATAAATATATATAATATTACATATATTATATTATATATTAATATAATATAATATATATATAAATATATGTCATATATAATACATGAGTGATTTGAGTTGGTTGAGGGAGAGAAGGAGAGGGAGAATCATCAGGTTGATGAACAGTGTTGGAGTAAGGGAAAGGTGCCGGAAAGGTGGCAACACAATAATGAATGCGAATATATAAGTTAAAGAGAGCAGGAAGCCTGAATAATTTATAAGTTATTTCAATGGGACCATCTTGGCAAAAATATACGAAAGATATGGAGGAAGGAACTGAGAGAGAAGTAGAGCCAGACTTTGAGAAAGAACAGTAGGGTATAGAAGAGGGAAGAGAACGACGGACTCTTATTAACATAAGAATGTTCGGAGAGATGGGCAATATAGCAAGCAATATTCTTTGTAGCGCTTTCATTGACTTGCAAAAGGCATTGATTCATCAAGGAAAAGCATGCTGGAGCAGCTGTGGAGACTGTGCGAGAGAATTATGGATGAGGGTAGATTAAAGACAGATATGCAAATATTAAAGTATGTTTAAAATGCAGTTGTATGTTATAATGAGTGAGAACGAATAGAAGGTTTGAGGTAAAAAGGAGTACATGAAGCAGTTGACGGTGTATCGCACTGCTGTTAATTTAATTTAGACCCGTGGTGATAAGAAAAGAGAGACATGGGAATTGAAGGGAACAAATGGCATTCGAACGATCTGGCAGTTGAGAGTAGAGAGAGAGACGGGGATCAGAGGGTGGATAGTTTTTTTCGGCGGAGAGAGGAATCAGGATGGAGGTAGAAATACATAAAGACAGAGATATTAAATAATAACGAGGAATAGGAGGTGAGGATGAGGTGGGAGAGGGAGGAAGTGAAGCGGTAAATACCTGCAATATCTAGATTGAGTTTAACAGAAGCGTGAGGAAGTGAGGAGAGTTACTTGAAGATGGAAAAGTATGGAATTAGTATGAAAGCGCTTACCCCATATGAAAGATAGAACTCGGTAATAGAGGTTAAAAAAGATGCTTCTTACAGTTATGACTCCTACTGCTTACGGAGCGGCAACAAGACAACACCGATAGAGAGGAGTAGCAATACAACGGCAGATGTGGTATTAAGAACTATGATGGAAAGAGTAAGAGTAAGAATAAAATAAGTAATAAAAGTAATATTGTTTGGAAGAAAATGTATGAAGCCATGTGAGAAATTGAGATGGTAGGACATATGGCGGGATACAAATAGTTAATACCAAAAAGAAGATGGGAATAGACCACCAGAGCAGAAGCCCAGGAGATCGAAAAGAGATGGGGGTCGGTGAAGGAGACCTTTGGAAAGTGTTCATTCTACAAAATGAGGGTGCTAAGAGAAGAGGAATAGTGCAGGAGAGCGGATGTCTGGAGAAAGACGCTTGCGCGGCTGACAGGATAAGAATCCTTCCAGTGGAGGAAAAAGAAGAAGAGATAAATATATAGATATATATAGTACTATATATATAAATGATATATTAATATATTATATATATTATTATATTAGTATATATTTATATAAAAATATATATATAATAATATAGTATATATATACATATACTATATAGTATATATAATAAATAATATATATATATATATATATAATAAATATTAATAAATATAGTATATAGATATATAATATATATTATAATAATATATATATATATATTATACTATTATATATTTCTATATTTTAATATAAACATATATATATATATCTATATAATATATATATAGTAATACTATTATATATATGATATATATATATATATATATAATATTATATATATATAGTGTTGGATCGGATGTCAAAATTTGACGTTGCGATGCGGATGGGTGCGGGAGAGATTCTTAAAATGAGATGAGATGCGTAGACGCGATGCAGGACTTAAAAGTAGATGAGAGCGGATGTTTAATCTTTTAAGTTTGAATTAAAAATTATAGAAAGAATGATTATTATATGATATATAAATATATATATATAATACGTAATATATAATCAAATATATATTATATATATATTATATATATAAATATATATATAATATATATATATATAATATAAGATATATTAATATTATATATATTATATATATATTATATATATTAATATATATATATATCATATATACTATATATATTATATATATATATATATATAAAAATACTTAATATATATATAATAACTATTATATATATATATATATATATATATATATAAATATATAAATATATATATATAATATAGATATATATAAATATTAATAATATATATTATATATATATATATAATTATTAGTATATTATAATTCATATATAGTATATATATATTTAATAATAATATCATTATATATTATATCTAGCAATATATAAGCCTAGATTTAAATATAGTAACGAATATATATATAATATATATATATAAGATAAATTAGATAATATTGTAATGCGCTAATTATATATAATAATATAGTGATATATATACCGTATATATTAATAATATATATAAATAGTATATATTAACGCCACCTACTTTTTAAAAAATATGTAATAACTCGTTGATTATATATCGTCTACTTAATATAGATATACAAGTTAAACTTCACTATTAATATTCTACAGCTGTTTCACCAACCACTCCTAACTGCGAACATATAATCAGGTCGACGGGGGGATGCTTCCGCGCTCCATGAGCACTATAGATATGTAGTCTATCCATTTTGTCTTTAGATCGTCAGAATTTAGATAGAAGACAGACGACGAATGCTCTGTCTTTAAGTTGTTTTACAGACTAAAAATTAAAGTGTCTATTTGTCTATGGAAGACAACATAATAGAAACGAGCAATTATCTAACTAAAAACATGCATTATATACGGTGGCTAGAAAGAAGATATAGCATACTACTCAGCGAAATATTAGCTTAGAGTACCATATTATCTACAAAAAAATTTCGTTGCAGAATACATAAGCTACCACTATTGATGTCTACATAATAGGCGTCTTAAATGTTTTAGGTACGGAATGTGTAGTCCTCGAACTAACCTTGTCACTGCTTTTGTTATTATATGATACTATATATGAATGAGTATTAATGATCAGTTACCAATCAATACGCGCTCTCAAAATATTAAGAGTGAAGTCAATGAAAACTGGAAAGTTACAGCAACATTTTATTATACCTTGTTGGCTTTTGATCTGAGACCTATCCATAAAAGCCGGATTATAAATAACCATAAAAGCTCCCCCCCCAGATATATATGGAGAACAGTTTATACCATACTCAATGATCGGATGTAGACCCTTGCATAGCTGGTAAGTATAACTGAATAGAGGAAAACAATGTCTCAGCGACAAGTCATAAAAATAAACTTCCCAGTTTATTATTTTTATGCCCTACTATCAAACCTGATATATATATTGTGATGTGAGGTATCCAAACAATTTTTGTATGTAAGGACCAAGTGATTTCTTATTTATTCAACATAGATGAACGAAGATTACCGAATCGAATAAAATATATGATAAGTTACGTTTTTAGAATAGATATTTGTAAGAAGTTGATTAATTTATAAGAATGGAATTTCATCAAGTTGAGACTCGACCCAATAATCTGAAATTACTATTCCAGATCTAGCGAGATCCTTAGAATCGAAAGTTAAGACGAGAGCTAATTTCTAGAAGTGATAAATAAAAAGGAAATAATTGAAATGAGTATTTAGACTATATAATAGAAGGGTCGAATCATCAGTAATTAAATGAAAGTGTCGATTAAAGTAGTTAAGATTTTGTGTACTGATAATAGTAGAAGATCTAAATTAATGCAAAGTCGAAATTAAGTTTAGAGATAAATGAACTCATAACCTGTAGATAACAACTACTTAATATTCAACTCAAGTAATAAGAATTATGTTGCCACTGATCACACGTGATTATTGACGTACCTGGAAAGAAAATGCCCAAGAAATAATGATAACAGCTATATAAGCGGAATAAGTGAGGAAGCTAGGAAAAGAGTGTGAGCGTGCGTCACCTTATCGTCGTTGCTATATTTCGATGGTCTAGCTGAGAATCGTAAGCTGCAGGATATGTTGCTCGCTTGCACACGCGCACAAGTGTGCAGGTGCTTTTTCTTAAAAACGAAGGAGAAAAAAAACGCTAACTCTTGATCTATTTGACACACTTTCTGGCTCTGCCAAAAACCTAACAATTTCTGTAAATTCTGTTTCCTCTCTTATTCGCTTAGAATGGTTCTAGATTGCAATCTAAAAAAACTAAAAAAACGGCCAATCTTGTACAAGCCTACTTATTTTCCAATAATAACTCACCCTGGACGGATTCTGGCTTCCTCCTCCTCCTCTCCTGCCTCTATGTGTCCTATGCTTTCTGTTAGAATATAACACAATTCAGTCGGAGTTGCATTGGTCCTGAATCTCTGACATGTTGGAAAGGCAGAGAGAAAGTAAAGCGCCGGATTGAAATTCTCCCCAAGTTTTTGAGGGAGTTGCTCCATGCTATCTCCGAACATCATTAAAAATATATAACAATAGTTATATATAACCATATACTAAGGAACACTTTACCTCGTGCTGGAAAGCCAAGACATGCCTAAACCTAAATAAATCAAGAAAAAATAGAGAACCCGGCTCTATACACATATATATAATCGCCATATGTACTTACTTGTATATTATCTAGATCTTGAGAACTAAACACTAATACAACTCTTCATTTCTTAATACATATGGATCTACAGTTCACTTCTTTCGATAGCCAAGTACGGCTTTTCGGCGCTGCTGAGGATCTACTGGCGATATTACATATAAATCTTCTATCTGAGTTTATAGTGTCATTCCGCCCTTAGGAACTACGGGGGACGTTGCGTGGCTGCGTTATAATTGCGGAACCATGAATAATTCGATGGTAAATAGGAATACGTATGAGTCGCCAGCATACTGTGAGCAAGTCGTGACACGTCGATAAAGCCTCCTGAAAGAGACTACGGGCTATAGAACTGATAGAGTGGGTTTATTCCTCGCTTACAGTCTAAGAAATGATGAGTTAGATGTTCTCGTAATATCTTCAAATACTACGAGATGCAATTAAGTAGTGGTCTCGATAGTTTATGAGAGGATTGCAGGAACGAATCCTTTTCGGAATAGGTGGCACCATTGCGTTTCTTCCAACCACCGAGGTAAAGTGGCGAGTATTACGATCATTTAAGATTTCCTTTATTAGTCTTCTTGTGATGTTTGATACAGAGGGTCTCTGTGGGCTTCATGCTTACTGCATGCATATTTACTCCTCTAAACTCGTTGTTCATGTGAAATGATATCATTGCTTCTCTCACGACTATTTGCTACTCCATAGATCTTCAGTCTGAAATCTCCAATCTGATAACTCGCTCAGAAATGAATCATCAGGCAATACATAGAACTGTACATTACGTAAGGTAGCAGAGACGTCTGTATGGACAATGTCTCAAGTAGATCGTTCCTGGTTTGTTTGGTTGGAGAAGGATAGATAATAATCTTGAGTGTGCGTAGTTCCGTAGAGATTTTTCTGTTTCTGTCTCTCTAGTTTCGACGCTTGAGTAATGGAATCGTGCGATCTCAGTATTCGAGAATTTCCAGGTGTGAATGAGATGTAGAAGCTGTGTGAAATTCATTCTTAAATAATCTTCAATTCTACAAGAAATTTGCTTACATCTGTGTTAGACAATCTCGGTCAATCGAGACACAGAAGATTTGTTCATATTCATTGTCGAACCTCTGATAGGGTCCTCTCTATTGACAAATAGATTATTACGCACTTTATTTGATGATCAGCCA
Source organism: Trachelipus rathkii (assembly GCA_015478945.1). Taxonomy (NCBI): domain Eukaryota; kingdom Metazoa; phylum Arthropoda; class Malacostraca; order Isopoda; family Trachelipodidae; genus Trachelipus; species Trachelipus rathkii. The sequence goes on along the minus strand of JABUQX010016548.1, from coordinate 33,182 downwards.
CGCATATAGCTCGTAAAATGTGCAAGAATATCATTGTATAGGAGACAAGAGCAAAAGATTAGGGCTATATATATATATAGGTGCCTAAATAACTAGGGTTTTATGTTTAAGATATATAAAGGACTATATTTTTTCTCTTATCTCATTGCTCAGCTATTAACAAGGGCCTCGTCCACCTTTATGAAATTATATATTATAAGGTACTCTTCACAGATTTGGTGGGAGCTTCTTATATTTCACTCGTGCTTATTATGAAGATAGAATAGGGTCTGAGTACATATAGTATAATATATACATTATATATATATATAATATAATATATAATATTATATACGATATATAATACATAATAATTATATAATAGTCACAGGTATACAAAAACTGCAAATGTCCTTTTTCCCAATCACTCCTTGACGTTATTCTATTATGCTGGTACGCGAGTAGATATATATATATATATATGTTGGTATACTTTAGTCTACTTATTCTTTAATAGGTACCTGCGCGGTAATGAGTTGATTCTAGAGGTAGAGCTATCAATACATCGTCGATCCACATACCTTATTACGTCGCCGTCGTAGAACTAGGAGGTATGCTGTGTTACTGCACATGAGTTTTATTGTGATAGTTTAATATGTATAGGTAATCCAGGTATATTTATATATTCTCCTCACTACGCTGCTCGGTTGAGCTTCATTTTTTTACCTGTCACAATAGTATGTTTACTGTGAGGAATATTACTATCTATTCTAATTTCAGTTACTGTGATTATGTACTTGAATAATTTATACTCCACATATTTACTCTAATATAGCTACTGCGTATAAATTTGTTAATTTAGTATAATTACTTTATTATTGGTTGTTCTGGCTTTATATATATGAAAATATATATATTACTAACCTAACCTCCTGTTAGTATTATATGCTTCCTCCCTATAAAATACGTTAGAACGCTCAAAATGTATCGGATAACAATACATTTTAATAGATAATTTTATATAATATATATATATATATATATTATATATATATTATATATAATATTATAGTATATATAATTATTTAATATATATATATATATGTTGTTTATTTTTCAACATGTATTTAAAATACATTTTTATATTCATGATATCACTTCATATTAAACAAATCGAAATTAAAAATCTACACTAATTAATTCCCAAATATCCCCATGATAATAAGAGATGACAAATAATATTAATTTTTTATATAGATATATGTTATTAATCAATGTAAAAAACATCTCATCTACATTCATACATTTTTTCTCAAAGAGATGGCGGTCGAGATAGTGTGGGATCAGGAATTTGTCGCGTACGTAAGCTGCGACTCGCGATGGGAGATTCTAATATAGTTGGGACTGCCGGGGAACATGTTCTGAATGTTTTTAAGCATGAGATGTATATGGGCTCATGCATATCGCATAATTATTTGTAGATACTATAATTATACGTATATTATAAGTGGGTAAAGGTAGGATGGAGATACTTGGAAGAATTGATGGGACGAGAGGTCAAATTTTTACCGTAATGGTATGTGTACAATGGCAGATATAATGTGCTATGATGAAGCGGATACAAATAGAGAGGAAGAGGATGTAATGGTATGGACAATAGAGATATGTTATATTTTGTTTATTTTTTTAAAAATAATGTATGAAATGCATAAAAACTCATTCTTTAATATATAATAATAAAATAAGTTGTATTAAACATTTAATTATAGAGTTTCCATAAGAGATACAAACCTTTAGAAATAACTTCCAAAAATCTCGTAATAAAAATCATAAACTTTTGCAACTCTATTCCTATCTCACATTTGAATCGATCTCATATGGTCAATACACGATTATAATATATACTATATATATATTAATTAATATATAAATTATATATTAAATATATAATATATTATATATATATATTATATTAAATCGATTAGTTGTAAATTCCCATAAACTCCCAAGATAAAGATGCCAAATAATATTATTTTGATTTAATCAAAATCATAATGTATTTAAAACATCGGTACATCAATAAACTATCTCTCATCGATTTTCATATAGTGTGCGCAACAGGGAGGACATACCGTGATGTCGCGAAGAAATGGAGGATGCGGTATGTCAAATGTTCAGATGGCGCAATGTTCTCTGCTAGAATGTAGGCGGATGCGGGTAGATCATGTCCATCAGTAGAAGACGGTTATATAATATATATAAATGAAGACAATTGTTGACTTAGTGTTGCTTTTCTATTTTGAAATTCAATGCTAACGTATAATATATATTAATAATATATAATATATATATATAAGTTTAATACTTATATATATATACTTATATATATATATATATATATTATATATATATATATTATATATATATTATAGTAATGTCTTAGTAATTAGAAGATAGACTAGGTAGTATATAATATATAATAAGGTTATCAAACATAATCGGTATAAATATATCAGCGAACCGTTTATGGTAGAGGAACCTATATGTTTAAGAGATATGTAAAGGATGAATTAATGCTGATAGATTTTATGGAGATAGTGCTAGGGAGGAGTGTGATAGATAATATTCATTGTTGTGATTGTTTTTCTCAACGATAGGGACTCACTTAGGTTCGGAAGGTATAGCCGGGTGTTGCAAGTTGACGTCTATGCTCTCTAGATGCGCGAGATGTTCGCATTCGATCCGTAGTGGAGGTCTATTCCTTTTCGATTGTACGGCACTTATAATACTACTATATTTTTTTTAACCATAATTTGAGAATTTTTATGACTGCAATGACTTCTAACTTAAGGGTATAATGCACGAGAAAGTAAAATGTTTTTTGATGAAAAGTAAGTTTCATTTTATTTTATCTTTATCTATGTTATTAGTAATAACTGAACAAACAATGATGACGTGTATCGGCTCCTTCAGTAAAGGATCAGTTTAGAATAAGAGAAAGAAAAGTGTGATTAGAAGATAGGATTTTTCACTGATGGTGATGTGGAAATCTCTCCAGCTAAAAATGCCATAATATAATCTCTAATAATAAAAATTTTATCGAAAATTATAGTAAAATTGATATTTTGCACGTAAGAAATAAGTCATATTTAAGATGTAGAGTGAAGTAGAAGAATTACTTATTATAAACACCTTCACTGTGAAATAATGTCGTTTTATGTTAAGAATATTTCTTAGTGAAGCAATCTTCTGATACATAGTAAATTGTCAAGAGTGTTCGCATTGAAATCAGTATATGAGAGGTCAACGCTGTAACGTATGACGAGACAACGACTTAAAGTCACACATCTACGTAGAAAGCATTATATTAGAAGATCAGTTTTAATTGACTAGGTTTGCTAATGTGAGAGTTAGGTATCAACTCTCTGAAGAAAAAGTAATAATGTGTTCGATGTTTTTTAGATGAATTTGATAATAGTGTGTGCTTCATTAGTGAAAAAAAATGAAAATCTGGTATAAATTTACAACAGGGCAAATAAACATTTGAAACATTTTTATTTCTATTTTATTGTTTAGAGCGCCAAGATCGCTAAAAGTGAAACAGAAAAGACTTTATTATCTCATTTAGAGTGAGGTGAATAAGATAGAAGTTAAATAGAAGAGGCTGTCAAAATAGAGTAAGATGAGCACGGTAAAGGAATATGATGATAAGATGGTATATATATAGAATAGTAGGCCAGAATAAGAAGAAGGATTATATTATTATTAAGTATAGTAACTGAGCTAATATAATACTTTATTATAGAGGGCAAAGAGTGAGTATAAAGTGTATAATAATATATATACTATATGCAAATAATCTAAAGTATATAATAAGCAGGAGAGTTTTAAGTTAGAACTCTAAATAAGACACACAACTAATGTATATTATGACGGTATATAAAGTTATTTCACCCCTAAGTGAACTATACGTTTCAGGGCTATACTCCTATCTAATGATTTAAAAAACAGAGTTTCAAGCAGTGATGTCGACGGCAGTAAATGACTGAGTGGAGAGAGCTGATGCTGGAGGCGCTAGCTATGTTTTAGGTGAATGCGGTCGGATACTAGTGGGTATGAAAGATAAATATGCGAAGTACGTTTAGAGTAGCCATTGAAGTAGCTCGCAGGGCGACGGCTGTAGCGGATTATCGAGGCCTGGCGGCGAGTGAATGTTTTTTTCGGTGAATGGTGTCCTACAATATAATATCGCGCTAAATTATGTGGGAGGAGAAATACGAAGCATAGATTAAAGTGGCGGTTGAAATACTGTGTGTGTGCTGTTGTACGACCGTGTAGACTTTGTCTGACTTGATCGAATGGTGAAGCAACAATTTACAACCTCTCTTGAAGAATGCCGTCCGTGAATAGCCCATGAGCGGTTCTAATCAAGCAGAAACCATTCTATGGAATATATCATAAAATAGAAGTATGCGTTTCACAAATCAAGCAGGAGTATATATCGACGCATGAGAGTTGAACAAATCTCCGATAGGGATGTGAAACTCCTCTTTTATGTGGAGCGGATTCGGGAGATATCTATAGGCTCAAGAGAGGCTTGTAAGCTGTACATTGATTCTAGCTGAGGCAGACCGCTATGGTGTCAGATAGGTGGTCGAGTAACTAGGGCCCGGTGAGAATATAGAGACATATTATACACTATTCGGTTCGGATATTTACTTGTATTTTGTCACCTTGGAATTTCGTTGTAACGAAGCAAATGTTTGTTGGGCGCTTTGGCAGATTAATAATGTTATGTGTCAAGAGAATTGAATCTGCTCACGCGATATATAGCTTAATCAATTTAGCTAAACCGACTAGAGTATATGTCGCATGTTGCTATGCCTAGAGGGAGATTTGGTACACAATCCACTGTGTCGTGGTGAATAGAAGAGCAATTATAGGTTCATCGAGTTGCAAAAGCAAGTTGAAGGTGCTGAGAGACAGGAGATGGTAGTTGGAAGCTATTGCGAGATGCCGTTTTTTCTTTCTTGGAGTAGAAATTCGAGTACTGTTAAGAGGTATGGATATAGAGAGCATATCCTGTGAGTCTCTTGGGTTAAGCAGAGCGACGCGCTTGTTAAGGTAAGCGACTTTGTTTGTCTATCGCATATCTGGTGGCGTGATGTTAAATTATTTACTCTTAATTGTAAATCATGTTCTGATTTTGATAAGAAAGTGAGAGAAGAAATCGTAGATTATGGACCAAGCAATTACCTATTGTTGCGCCATTGTCATCGCGCGGCATACTTTTCCGTTGACTTATTGGATCTGTGCTGGAGCGAAAGACGTGTTGTTCCTGAAGCCGGTAAGAGACATGGAGTCTCTGAGATGACATGCTGGTAGCCCAGAAGGGGTTCCAACACCCTTCTCTTGTTTAGATCTTAAGATAAAGAGTGAGCTTAGATGCAAGAGCCAGTGATATCGAATCAGTTGAGATTCCACATAAATTCGAAGATACTCATTCCGTATTAAGGGGAATCCGGATATCCAGACTTAGTGTAGAAGCTAAGCTTCGTAGAACATAAGGTGAACAAGACGCACTCCGAGCAGCTGTATTCAGGATGGTGTCGATGTGCCTAGCAGAAGGATGATAGAGATTAATTTTCCGGTTGAGCTAATGTATAGTAATTTTGCTAATTTGTGCTGGCACAAAGTATACTATGTGTGCATGCGCTTCTCGCGTTCACTTGACTTTGCAGATAGAGGGTTGATCTTGTTTAACCGTAGAGATTTAGGTGAGATCACCTCTGGGGCTGGACGAATGCGCGTGTAGCCCAGTGAGAGGGGGTATGTAGCAAGCTCGACTACTCCTGCTGTGCTATTTAAATAAAGATAGTCTAGAGTTCAAAGACGTTGATGTTATGAAAGCAGGAGATTTGTAAGCTTCCGAAAAGTGATCTGTATTGTTGATATGTTGCATTGATGATTTGTGTTAACATCCGATTACTTAGTGGTTAGAGCCTCACTTTATACTAAAGTCGTGAGAGACGGCGAGCGAATCGTTGTCGATGTTTCACGCAAGTCCTGGCGGTGAGTGAGATAGGTTTTTCGTTGAACTATCTAGAGTTTAGTTCGCCCGATTTGTGAGCGTTTTAGAGCGCGTAATGAAAAGAACAAGAGACGATAGGAAATGAAGAATAAGGGAGATCACAGGAGGTAGGTTTTGGTGGCAATGTGGCGTTATTTGTGACTAATGGATATCTAGAGGTTGTCCGTGATGCTAAGCTAGAGACTATCGGTCCCGTAGTGAGATAATGCGCCGTTGGAGCCACAGTGAGAGGGATTCGAGTACACAACTTCTGTTGGATAAATTAAGTATCGAAGTTATCAGAGAGCAGTGATATCGAAGCAGGTAAGAATGTGAACACTATCCAGAAATGCCTGTAGTTTAGGGAGTGCGCGATGATGAACCTACCGTGGTAGAGTCCTCATGTACATGGATGACTCTAAACACGAACGAGAGGTTGTATAGAGTAGATGTCTGAGGTAGCTCGGTTGGTAGCAGAATGTGATGAAGAACGTGTTAGTGCGTTATCTGCAGAAATTGCAGGCGTGTCTGAGCGAACAAGTCAGTGTGAGTTTTGTGACAGCATGTGCTAGGCGTGTCCGATTATACGATATTGTGGCTTCTCTTGTCTTCGTTGATCATTGGACAGCACTTCTCGCGAGAAGCGTAGTTTGTATAGACTTGCATATTATATATATTATATATATATTATTATATTATAGTAATATAGTATTGATCGCTAGATTAAGAACTTATATTCAACAATGCCTTTATTCAAGAATATTTAATAGAAGTTCCATGTGCATTTTGAAAGATTCGAATTGAAATACAGAATATTGCCTTCTATTATTGGAATGTGGGGGATTCTGTAGCAAACTACTCTGTACATTGTACAACGATGCCGCTTGTTTGTTACTGTTAGGTTGCGGGTAGAGCTTCTACGTGTCAGCTGTATGAAAGTTGGTGTGTACGTAACGTTTGAGTTAGATTGCACAATTTGTCATCAGATTAAATAGGTTTCATGTGCCATTTGATTGACTCGAATTATGGAAGATAATTGAGATAAAGAATATCCCAAATTTAGTCAATTATCTCATGCTAACTAGTTCATCTCCCAGCAATTTCCCGAACACACGTTTATTTAGTAGCGCATTGATTATATACACTAGCGGAAATGAAGAGAAAATTCTATTTGTAATATATCACTTTTTTTTTAATTAAGGAGTGCAAAGTAAAAATTAGAGAAATAAAACCTCGTGTAAGCCACACCTAAAGAATTTTTTGTAGGTGAGCGCAGACGCAAGGTTTAAAATGAGGGAAATTAAATTTTGCAGGAAATACAGAATATGGAAAAGAATTCCACAGGAACAGAAGTAGCTGGAAAGAAGAAAGCACCACAGTGTAAAAGCCTGGAGTTGTCAATTCATATGAAGACACTGAGCCCCATGTGCAACAAGGGAGTTTTAAATGTGGTGGCATAAGTGGCATAAGAGTTGTGAGATCTTGAGAACTTGAATTTGCTACACTCACAGGAAAAAGACAGAGCCCCAACCTCGAGTAGCAAGGATAAAGTGTCAAGAAAGTAAAGAACACTTTGTAATTCTTTTAGCCTTAGACTCGACATTGTTCAAATGACGCATGAAACCGAAACCTCTACGCATCCGAGAATAACGAATACTTTAATAAATGAGAAGAGGAAAAGGCCTTTCGGTTTGATCAGTCAGTCAATTTTTTTTAAATCTAAAAAACATTCCCTTTAAATTAGACAAGAAAATAAATTAAAACAAAGGAGAAAATAGTACAATAAACCTTTGAAATGAGATGAATTATGAGCAAACTAGGAAAACCTATTTTGGAAGAAGTTAGTTACATTTTAATGGCGGAAGATAAAATCTGAAAGGAGAAAGGAGAAAGATAACCTGTTTAAGAAGTTAATCATAATGAAAGTATAGATAGGAAAAAAAGCTAGCCTAGGAAATATTATTTAGTTTATTTTGAGAAATAGTGTAGAGAATTTCCAGACTCGTTGTCTTTTTATTTCCAAACTTATTCGATTTCATTTGAAATTAGAACATCTAAAGTTTGATAAAGTCAAAGAATATAATTACACATAAACACTTTTCAAGTTCATCTCTGGGGAAAACTGCAAATACAATATGTATGAATATAAAACCTGCTACATTCCCGCATATATTTTGTCGGAATCTTTGTAATAATAGATTTACCTGCTATCATTTGCCATAGGATGTTTATAATGGCCGTTGATATTTCATGAGGAACAGGAGCTACTATTCCCGTTTGTTTCTTCATAAGTTTCGCTAGTTCGTTAGCTTCACGTTGAACTGATTAGAACATTAGAAATAAAAAGACAGTAACAAGCCACATGGGCCTATCAAGACTATCCTAGTCAAGCCAACAGAACCAATCAACAAAACAAACATGCTCATGGCAAATCCACAAACGGCACCCCATCAGGGCTTGTCAATCACTATATACAGAGTACACAATGTCTAAAACACATGCTCAAGCAAATCCACAAAGCACCCTATGGCTTGTCTATAACTTTTTTATACACAAAGTCTTGGATAAACATAAAATAAAACTAAACACATATCTAAAGTATATATATACATGCTACACCACAAAATTATCACACCATTGAGCAATAACTCTATAGTAACATGTAATTAACCTTAATACCTACAGTAACTAGAACCAGCCAATTTATATACCTATCAAAATAATCATCCCCACCACCACCACCCCCTCGTCACCACCCGACACACCTTACTCATATACTCACCTCCCAGTCACACCTCACTCTCTCACACAGTCGGCCCAATCCGCACGCTTCACACCACACTCCAACCACCCTCCTCGCTGGCAAACACATCTCAAAATTACCACAACCCCACATCCATCTCACTCACGCACTGCATATGCTTTCTTATATCAGATGGCTTGTTTTCTTCCTTCATACTCCTTTCTTATTCACTGCCCCCCCCCTGGTCACCACCCTGTCCGTGCTCTAACTATGAAATTTATTGGTCCTGTATTACAATTAGATGTAAATATTTTTGTGAGACCCCTCTTGTATCATGCCCTCCCTCTGAGACCTCCCGCCTTATACCCTCAACACGAAAACACATTACTAAACCTCCTTTCAGCCCTACACATCTTCATAGCTCTTACCCCTCAACACCACACGACAACTACATCCCCACCACTTCGCTCTCGCTCCTATGCTTCGCACACTCTGCTGCCTAGCATATCTATCCCGCTCGCTCCATCTCCTCTCCCTAAATAAGGGGGCCCAAACTTGTGCAAAAGTACTCTATTATACGCCTCAGACATATAGCTATTTCAATGCCAGTTTAACTTATTACTTCCTCGTTCTGTAAACAACATTGCGATTTATTATGCCACATCTTATCAGCTTTATTCCTTTCTTCAAACACTGATTAACTACTTTCAAATTACTGCTGATAATCACACCTAAACCTCCTTTCTTCCTCTGGTCAACAGACTCAAGCCAATCCCATTTATGTCGTAGTTAAAACTTTTATTTGCATAAGATAGGTGAAGAACTACACTTTTTACTATTAAAATTCATCTTCCACTTATCTGCCCACCCAAGAAGTTTGCCAAGATCATTTTGAATCTTTATACATCCTTCCAATTCTACACTGAGGTGGCCACTTTCGGCATCATCCTGCAAACTAGGAAAACTTGCATTTAAGTCCCTGGTCTATAATCATTTATATATATATATATATATATATATCTAATACTATATATATTACTATTATATATATATATATATACTATATATATATTATATTATAATATATATATAATAATATAGTATATATAGGAGGAAATCAAGTGGCCGCCAGCAACTGAAAATCCCTGTGGGAACAATCCAACTCTTCACATATTTCCCATGATGACTTATTGCCATTTTAGTTGTACAAAAACCGTTTTCTAATTCCACACCACCTATACACATGATAACTTCTTCATCGCCTTCATGCCTCGACACGGAACCCTTCTCACAAAAGCTTTTGCTAGCTCCTAATCACTTAATCATCAACTTGGATCTCTCCTCGGCTCATGCAGTCGCTAATCGTATCCATGATCACTCTGAAGATCTTGTCCTGACATGACCTACCTTTCTAGAAACTATGCTGGGAGTCATACAAATACCTTAATTCATCTTCTAAAATATTTCTCTATATGTACCAGTCTATCATAATGTTTAATATATTTTCTGTTTTCAGAGTGGGGAACATATATAAAAACAAATATCAATATCAAAGGCACCAATTGCAACTACTATTACTGCCATATATAACAAACTTTTTTCATGCAGTAATACCCTGTAAGATAACTGTAATTTTGTAATCACAAGAATTGAAGCTAAAATTATTGTAACTGCACGATTCCAGCGACTATTTTTTCCCCTATCAAAAGCTATATTATATATATAATATATATTATATATATATATAATTATATATATATATATATATATATATATTATATATCTTTTCATCATATCTATATATATATTATATATATTATATATCTCATTCTCACTAATATATTGGATATCGTGCACCACAAGATCTAATCCTATCCCTTATCACCTATATAATATCTATAAACCCATATATATATACAACCCCCTACCACTCACATACACTCTATACCTACAATCACCAATACTAATCTATTCCCCCTACTATTACCACTACCCTCTACTACTATACCTCTACTACTCATCACACCACCACACATCTTACTCACTCACTATTATATATATCATCATCACCTACTATCACTCTACTCACCATATCACCCACTCCACACCGATCAGCTACAACTACTATGACATAATCATAACCACTTCCTTTCCACCTTACTACGCACTCCCCTCACTCCACTAATCCACTCTCACACCATCCCTCACCCCACTTCACTCATACATAGCCGCTAGCATCAGCCCACCCCCCCCCCTACCGCACACACCGCCGCCACGACGCCATGTAACCTAACACACCCACTACTAACCCACAGGCTCACACGCAAAATATATAAGTCATCCCACTTATTCCCAACATCCCACGACGAGACCATTTTACCTTCACGTTCCACCCCACACCGGAAATCCAACAGCAACCTCTACAAACCACACACATAACGCTTTTTAAACAATTTCAAAATTGTAAAATGTTGACACTAAATTTGCAGTTTTATTAAATCAACCAGACTGCACGCTCACTCTACTCCCTCGCAGCCCCTCAGCAGACAGCGAAACGGATAACCCTTCTTCTCCTGACTCTTTTCTCTCTACTCTTTTTTTTATCCATCTAACGAATACCCTCGGATAATCAAGAACGACTTCTGATAGACGTCGCGCGCTCTTTCCCTCGGCTACCGCGCGCGCGCACCGACGGGGGACTTCGCTCCCCTCTGTCTCCCGCTCGCTCGAATCTCTCCGCCTAAAAGGATATAAAAATGAATATAAATAATATTTCTCCAATCTCATACTTAATAAAGCGGGCCCCTCATCTCTGGCAACTTTTTCTCCCCGAGACAATCACACACGCACATTCTCAAGGTCTTCTCAAGTCCAACTCTCAGAGCCTGCACTCGAAGATTTAACAAAATTAATATGGAGTTTATAATAAAATTAGAATAAATTAAAAAATTATCATTGTAAAAAAAAAACAACGAAAGTTTATTATTTATTCAGTATCTGTTTTATCATACTTCATAAGTGTAAAATCCGTTTTCTAGTTACAAATCCACTGAACTTTTCGGGATGCTCGGCATTATATATATATATATTACTACTACTCACCTCACTACCTCTTATTATACCTATATACATTACAACCATCATATATATCACTCTACCCCTCACTCCTACTCATACTAACTGATCGACCCTACTCACTACCTCACTACTCACTCGCGCTATCGTTGAGTCACGGTAGACCTTAATAACATAAAATGCATCAGATCGCATAATATCAGTAACTATAACAGAACAGGAAAATAATTATCGCAATTTTGGATTTAGGCAAGCACTTTCATTTATGAAAATAAACAAAAACTTTAATTTTTAAGCAGCGAAAAATTAAAACAACCTTAAATATTATTCTAAGGGAATTAATTCTAGGTAAGTCTGTGCCACGCAGTATAAACCCTCTGCTATCTTCACCTTCCACATTCTGAGTTAAGTACCGAGAGTCTAAAGAGTTACCACACACATATACACCTGTCATTCTTTGTTATTACTGCTCTCCTGTAAACAATGTTATATCTTTTTCTTTTTATTCCCTTTTTAGGGGGTTCGTGCCGACGTACTACGGGACATTGACCGGGCGACGAAGTCCGCCCTGTCTCGACTCCCCCGGTTAGGCCGAACGAAACCCCAACTCTGTTCCATCTTTGGTCGTTCACAACTTTGGGTATAAACTTTTAGTTAAAAAACATTCCACTTTGGAGTTCTGACGATATCCCTCCGAGCGCTAAAGCTCCTTCGTCTTCTCAAAATGATCATTATCATATACCAAATTTTTCCAACCATTTTTAACAATTTTAAATTTTTCCAAAAGCGTTATTTCTTTTTTTTTTTTTTATTTATGGATAAAATGTCTCCCTGATTAATAAAATTTATTTATTTCCTGTAGCTGTTTTATAGTTTTTTTATTGTTACATGCTGTAGAGTTCGGGAGGCCTGACTATATATACTTATTATATATAATATATATATATATATAATATACCTCACGGAAAAAGTATATACTTATAATATCTATACCTATATATATATCAATATATATTATATATATAATATACTATAACTATATAATATATATATATACTATATATATATATATATATATATGCGTTCAAGCTCCCGAAAGTTCAGCCACATCGCTAACTAGAAAACTATAAACAGCTACACGAAAATAAATACTCCAATTTATTAATCACGGAGACATTTTTACTGCGGAATTAAAATAAAAATAAAAAAAAATAAGCTTTTTTAAAAATTAAAATTGTTAAAACAGTTTTCCCCCAAATATTACAGTATTTTTTCAGAATTCGAAGATGTTTCCTTACTCCAAAGAATGAGCTTGCAAAGGTGCCAAATGTTGGATTTTTTAAAAAAAACTAGAGAAATACCCACGGGTAAAACAAAAACGATGGATAGAGTCGGGGTTTTTCGCTACCGGGGACGACGGGGGACTTCATCCCCCCTCTGTCCTCCGTCAGGTCGAAATCCCTTAAAAAGGATATAAAAAGAAAAAAATAATATTTTCTCCAAGCGTAAAAAAAAAAGGTGGTATTTTTAGGCAACTTTTGCTCTCGAAGCACTAAGCTTTTTCAAAGGTCATTCCAGACGCGTGCACTATTTCAAAGTCTCAGTTTTTATCTAAATATTTAAGGAGTTATTAATAAATACTAGCGCAATAAAAATGAATTTTTTTTCTTACAATTCGAAAATTCTTGAAATCACAAATGTTATTTATTTTCCTGTAGATGTTATACGGTTTCTAGTTCACAATGCCTGAACTCTTCACCCCCCACCCGCGCGCACTACCTGCGCCCTATATATACTTTACTACTATATAACATATAGTATATAATTACACATATAATATCTATACTATAATAATATATATGATATATATATATATATATATATATATCATATCTCTATATATATATCTACCATATATATTATATATATATTCTATATATATATATATAAACCCCTACTACTAACTATTATACCCTACTATATAATACATAATAATATATATTATACTATAACTACCTATATATTCCCTTTATCGTTAAGTATATATACTCACCATCATTACACCATACTAATATATATATATATATATTACTCACTATATATATATCAGTCTATCTTCACAGCTGTGTTTTTTATAAATATTCGCATTGACTTAAGCAAATATTAAAAAATTACTAAACTACTACTACTACTACGTACGCGGACACTTGGAATGTGATTAGAAAATGTTTCGAAAACTAAAAAAAAAAATTAGTTAACTTTTTTTGTGATGAAATTTGATTAGAATGAGCTTTACTAACGCCGTCTTCAAGTAGTGACACATGTAACTCTCGAGTCTCCATCGATATTATCACATATTAATTACTTTACATATGATAGCGCTCGTACTTGTGAATACAGTATATCATTCGCTCTGAAATCAACTATTGAATGCAACTTTCGCCAATAGCTAATCTTATCCAGGTGGTTTGGGATAACTTCCGATATTATTTTTCACATGACATCCCACGCAAAACGAACACTTCTGCAATCGCCTAATATATTCACCCGGAAAGGAAGAATGATATACTGGTTAAGAACTATCTAAGCAGCAAACACAAGGATAAATATAAGATAATTAGTAAAAAAAGTACAACGATCTCCAATTCCAAGTTTTAGAGAATGAAGTAGATTACTCTTGAATATCTACATATATATCTACATATATATATGGGACGCTGAAACGCAAAATCATAAAGGATGGATACAGCAAATTTACAGCCAACTCCCCCAAAATGAAGTCTTCCTTTTCTTCATGTTGACCTTCCTTGCTTCTACTGCTCATCCGATAGTCATCCGGTCCTTCACAATTACCATACAACTATTCACCAATGACTTCACCCGGAATTATACTCTGAAAGAAATGTATGACAGCGTCTATATAAACTAAAGTTATTCACGAAATTAATCACTCATCTCTATCAAACATATCTATCCAAGTTAGACTTTCTCCTCCGACGATGGCTCAGATACTCTTTGATATTCTTCTGAGTAAGTCATGCCGTTGACAATTATTCTCAAAACCCAAATTTGTGCATCGTGCTCTTGAACCTCACTATAGTAAACGTCACACGAGTGAGTATCTCGAGTGATTTATTTAATGGACTGTTGGCGAAGAGTGGAACCTAACTCTCCAGAATGATGTTCACTCGTGTCTGGCAGAGACTTGCTGCGTCGCCTCTAATACAACTGAAAATTTGATTCTTCTGACGTGAAGGGAAGATTCATCATTCGATGAATTTTATTTTGTCAGTACTTTGTATAGCCCCTACCTAAAACATGGAGACCTAAAATTCTTAATTTTCAGACATATGTTTTGGATCTGGGTAAAACGTAAACCGCAGTTTTTCCTGACTCCATAGCAACGTCATTCTTGGGAAGTTTTTTCTCTGTGTCTGTAGTCATTGTTTTCGGCATTCTTTTTTCATGTTTTTAAGAACCAATTTTTTGGACGTTCTCTTTCGTCTCAACTTCACAATTTTTTCTCGAAATCACTTAACTTGAAATAGCATAGATGTGGTCCATTACCGCACAAAATGCACGAAGTAGTTTTTTCTTGATTTTTGGAAAATTTGTGCTCAGCATTGTCGTAATTTAAAAAAACCTTACTTCTTTTTTTTTTTTAATTGCTGGAAAAGCTTTAACCAGAAAAACTAGCGTACCCCCCTCGCATTTTTGTGCATAATGGACCCATCTATAGTGTATACTTTTTAACAATTTGAACCGTCACTACTCTAGACAACAAAAATTTTGTAGAAGTTTGATAGACAGAATGTCAAAAATCTCAGGTTGAGAACATAGAAAATGCCGTAATAGACTACAGACACAGGAAAATCCCACGAAAATGAGTTCCTAGATGCGTCAGCCAAAAAGCTGCGAGTTTGCTCTTTTCCCCATCAAATTGTCTGAAATTAAGAATTTTAGGTCCATTTCTAGGTAGGGGGCTAAAATAGGGTCCCAAATTCTCCATATTGGACTCTTCCTTATTAATATAAAACACAACTCCGCTCCAGCCAACCCACATTAAGAAATGTTGTGACATCTCAAAACAACAGTCAGCGAAGTTCTCTCAAATTATAAGTCAATTGAGTCACACTTTAATCATACTCGACTAAGGCTCAAGTAAGAAACTAAACGAAATTAAACCAGCGCCAGCAATTAAGTTTCAGTTAAAATTTCAGTAATACATGACGTTATAAACACTTCGCAACATTATGTCAAGGTGCAACGAACTTAATGAAGCCTCTCTGCCAGTTGGTAGCTTCTGACTGATAAAATAAAGTCTTTCGCATCCGCATGACAAATTCTATTCTAAACCAATGTATCATATGTAGGCTGGCCCAATTAGTTGAAGCTATCATTATAATAATCATCAAAACACTTGTTTGCCATCCTCTCGTAATAACTCTGAAGAGTGTACTTAACTATCCTCAGACAATAGACAAAGTTCAAGGAATAAAATGATGAAGAGGAGACGAATATTGAGAATCTTATTATATCCTCTAAATTAATGGTTTCGTCCAATTGGTTACAATTGTACCATTAATGATGGAAAAAATTAACATCGTAAATGGATAAACTATGTTTGTTTACCTAATACTTTGTTAATTCTGATAAAACATTGGACATTGACTGATCAGACGTAGCAGCGTGTTCTGGCACAAAACATAAATTGATCCCTACGTCCTTTACGTTTTCTTTGCTATCAAAAAAAAAAACTTTTTGAAAACCTGCTTTCATACTCTTATTTGAATATGATAGACTCAGTAGCTAATACATCTACTGATAGAGGCATATAATCATCTATATATATATATATATATCCTAATACCACTATACCCTCTATATTATATATATACTACTATATATATATTACTATTAATATATACTCATAATATATATTACTACTATAGTTAATAATAATTGTTACAATACCATATATCATATATATATTATATATATATCCTATAATATATATCATATATATATATATATATATATATATATATATTTAATATATATAAACTATATAATTTAATTATTATTATTAATTAATTTAAAAAATTATATTCAATATAAATATATTATATAATACTATATATATATATAATATAATATAACTCAATATTCCACCCTATATGATATATATATATATATATATATCATATATATTATATATATATATATCTCACCAATCTCCTAATATATCATATATATATTAAATATATATATAATAATATTTATATATATATATATATATATATATAGTCTATTTTTCTCTTTACCAATTTCATTATTTTTCGAAATTTGTTGGGAACTGGTTGGCGGTCGCGGTGCGATGCCGGAATTTTGCTCACTCGCACCGCACCGCACCGTTAATTTTTTCGTGCTCGAACCCGCACCGCACTTTTATTTTTTCTTCCGCACCGCACCGCACCCCGCACCAGGTCGCTGAACTTTTGATGCGTGTTACAGCCAGGTTCTAAAATGAACGCAAAATTGCTTCTATGGACCGTCACAACAGTTGTCTAGGCCAGCCCTAATATATATATATATATATATATATATATATATATATATATATATATTATATATATATATATATATAATACTATATATAATATATATTATATTATATATAATACATATATATAATATATATA
Source organism: Trachelipus rathkii (assembly GCA_015478945.1). Classification (NCBI taxonomy): domain Eukaryota; kingdom Metazoa; phylum Arthropoda; class Malacostraca; order Isopoda; family Trachelipodidae; genus Trachelipus; species Trachelipus rathkii. The sequence goes on along the minus strand of JABUQX010016548.1, from coordinate 15,613 downwards.
TTATATAGAGAGAGAGAGAGAGATGAGAGAGACGAGAACTGAATTAATTTTACCAATCTAGTAGGTGGGGACGTCGGTCAGAACTCAGAAGTCAGAACGAATAAAATTATTTCCCGTCCAATAATATATAAATAATAATAATCAATAATAATAAAATAAAAAATAAAAATAAATAATAAAAATAAAAATACAAATAAAATAAAAATCAAAAATAAAAACAAAAATAAAAATAAAAGTAAAATAATAATAAAAATAAAATCAAAAATAAGTAATACTATCTAATAATAATAATATGATAATATTAATAAATGACATACACATATAATATAATAAATAATAAATACATAATAATAATTAATATATAATAAATAATAATATATAAATTACCCATATATCATAAATAATAATAATAATAATAATATATAATAATCAATAATAATAGTAATAACTTCTCACATTTATAGTAATAATAAGTTTTATAATAATAATAATAAATAATATATAAATACACCTAAATAACTAACTAATGAACATATATATAATCAATAAATAAATAATAATAATCCCAATAATAATACAATAATAATCATAAAATAACCAAACAAAACGAATTTAAAAACACGTAATAATTTAATAAATGCTGAAACTAATAACATAATAACTAGTACTACACTATAATACACTACACACATCATCCACATCCCAATAATCAATAAAACTCTATACTCTATCATATCACTAATACTAAGTAATAATAATACATAATAAATAGATTAAACTCAACGTATATAAATGTAAAAAAGAATAATTAAGTAACTTAATAAGTCGATTAGCAAAGTGTAGCACTAATTCCAACAACAAAAATGAATATTAATAAATATTATACATAATAATACATAATAATATAATCTACTAATCAACTACAATTGGACGATAATAAGAAAGTTCTGCCAACATACTGTGAATCCGCTTTGCCAACAGTCCAATCCTGTTTCTTTGTCACGCACTTTTTAAATCTGTCGAATCATCATAGCTATACTACTAGCACAGTGTCGCTTCTGCGTCACTCCTGCATGAGACGAATATTCATTCATCTGTCTTCTTTGTCATTTATTTTTATCTTCTTAGTGACTGTAGTCGATGTAACTTACTCCCTCCAGGTCCACTTTCGTGTGGGATGTTTTCGAATCAGCCTGTTACAAAATGAGCCATAAGGGAAAGGGGGAGGGTATCTTATTCATGCGTTCACTGCTAAGCCCCCCATAAACTTATAGGGGGAGATGAAAGATATTTTTAACCCCTTCAACTAAATTAAATTATTAATGAGGCATGGGCAACCGAAATAAAAACTACATTTTACCCCCATCTTTAATCGCCAATAACAAATTCTTTCAAACACTCGGACAAATAGTTGGCCGAGGGACAAAATTTTCCGCACCCGCCACAGAACGGAGAAACTGGAAATAAGTTTGCAGCGCCCCAATACCGATAAGTTGATCACCGAAAATGTTACTCTTCCGACCAATCCTTTTTTTTCAACATATTAATAAAGTTTATATATATGTTAGGTAAGTGACTCTATGGAGTACGCGTCGTATATCTACTAGGGTGGTTTCCCTGGCAGTTCCTTTGGTGGAAACAGAGGAGGACTTTTTTGACTTTTTTAACTTTCTCCATTCTCTTTCCATCCGTCCAACTTTTCTTCACGCTTTTAATATTGAGAATACGGGGAGCAACACGAAATCTTTTGGTGAGTAGTTCATTCTTAGTATATTATTTTTATGTATCTTAATTTTTTCTGATTTTAAAAACGTTCACCACCCTCACGGCCATACGCCCTATTCAAAGAGGCGGAACTTCTCCTAGGTAATTTCCTACTGGAAGTCCGAACTAGGTTCGACCCGCGACCTTGCTATGGTAATCCAGTTGGCTCAAGACAATTCGAGACAACGTTCGAAAGTGAGTGAGTAGAGCCGAGTCTTGTTGATCTTTGAAGCAGATGTGGGAGAAGTCATTTGTATCGTTGAAACAACAGGTGCGTAAAATATAAAGAGCGAGATATCTGCAACAAGGTTAACAATAACTCAAGAGTATACAAATTACTTTCACTTTACTTCCTTTCATTTTACACTTGTGGTAGCTTGTAGCAAGTTTGCTTTACACGCTCAAGTTATTGATAGGACCGACTTCAACACCAACCAGATATTATAATATACTCATATATTACTATATATACTATTTTATAATACCCTATCATCTTACTATTTATAACACTATATACTAATACCTATTATCCTACCTCTATATCATCCTCTACCCACTATATATATTAATATAATATAATAACTCCCCCTTATTAAAGTTACTTACTGCTAACGCCTAATGGGTAACAAATTAGTTCCAACCACTGTACGTGTATATCAAATACACCAAATAGACTAAATAAAAAATAAACATTTTTAGCAGTGAAGCTAAAAACTGTGAAAGTAATAAATCTTTTTTGTGTCGCTATCTGTCTACCGGAACTACTATCCCTGCCTGCGTGCTTTCGACCGCATACGGCTCATCAAATTTCCCCAAATGGCGATATATATATAATATTATCCTATATTACTACACTATTATTATACTATACCCTATATATTACTACTATACCTCACTTTTATAACTATATACTACTACTACTACCCATACTACTATCCTATTAATATTATTATTACTACCATATATAATACCCTACCCACTACTTATATCTAACTCTACCACATATATATCACCATCACTATTACTTCCATCTCTCTCATTATATACTCACTACTAACCTCTACTACTGATTATATACCATATATATATACCCTATATACAAACTACACTATATTATATATCTATACTCTATAACACTAAGTCATAATACTATCACTATTATCACTATCTTTCCCCATATATATATATATACTTATATAAATACCTAATAATTCTTTCCACACTCCCCTCACTATATATACTATACTCACTACTCATACCCCCCTACTATCACACTATAAACTATACTAACCTACCTAATTACTATAATCACTATATATAATACTGATATATAATAATCACCCATATTATAATATATATATATAATATATATATATATATATATATATATATTAATATACTACCTTATATATATATATATATATAATATATATATATATATATATATATATATATTTCCCCCATATATATATATAACTATATATCATAATCTCATAATCTATCTATCTAATATCCTATCTCCTAACTCTCCTCCACCCCAATCTTATAATACTCATCCACCCTAATCTCATAACTCACCTTAATCCCAATCTCATAACTCTCATTCACCCCAATCTTATAACATTCCTACACCCCAATCTATACTACTACTTACACTATATTATACATTCACTACTAATACTAAATAGTAACATTTCTGTACTTCCAAACACTCCAAAGAAAAAATATCAATAAATCATTATATATATACCCAAATATACACAATTATACTGTTAATATAGTACACTGGGGTTATAGGGTAGAATTGGATGCTACCAATAATTCGGTATATTCCTTTATATAACCACACTTTCATAATTTGATCACATCTATCTCTACTTCTTCGCTCGACCTATGAACCATTCAGCTACATTACTTCTCCAAAAGTAATCACACTACCAATAGAATCTTCCTTTAATATATATATATAATAAATATATAATATTATATAATCTTAATCCTAAGCTATTATATATATCTAGACAATAGTAATATATTATATATTACTCTACCTATAATACTTCACTTAAGACACACTAATTTATATCTATATATTATACATAATAATATAACCTACCTATATATATAATTATAATACTATTACTACTACCACTATTAATAATTATAATACTAATAATATTATATCATATATAACCTATATTAATATTTATTATATATATAATTAATACTACTATACCCCTATCGCTACGTCATTATATCGCCATTCAAATTTAACCCCCCATCGACACATTTTCAAACATAATGGTTAACACTGCCAGGACCGCCCCACGCCCATTGAGACACTGTTGATTTTTACAGCTCAGTATGCCCCGCGACTTCCTTTGTGACACAGCTGGTGAGTCATGACTATTGAACTTCCACCAATATATCCCTATATATATATATATATATATATATATATATATATATATATATATATATATATATATACTAATCATATATATATATATACTATCAATTTCAATTTTAAAAACAATTATATTACTACCTACATATATATATATATATATATTATATATATATATATATATTATATATATATATATATATCATATCTTATATATATATATATACTATATATATAATATATATATTATATATATAGTATATAGCTATATATTCATTTAAAAACAAATATAATATTAATATATACTATATATATATATATATATATATATATATATTATTATATATATATATATATATAATTATATATTATATATATTATATATAATAATATATATATATATATATAATATAATATATATATATATATATATATCATATAATATAATATATAATATATATATATATATAATATATTATATATATATATATATATATATATATATATATATAATATTCACAGGGGGCGTCGACTGGGGGAGGGGTTGACCTGGTGTTTAAGAACTCTCCTCCACAATACTACATTTCTCGCGCTTTCAAACTACAGCATCCTCCTTTAATTTTAATTTATACCCGAATATAAAAGTAACTAATAATCATAACAAACACCCACCATACTCTCCTATCTGTATCACCTACCCTTCCATTCATCGAAATCCCTCATCCCTACTAACTCACCTTCACACCCACACTCTACCCCTACTCCCCCATCCAAACCACCTTCCAACTTAACCACCCCATCTGATAAAGTCTTTCTTTAACCCCAACACTCACGACAATACCCCTAACCCCCTTATGAGTATAATATATTAAAAGAATGAGGAAAATATTCTCCTTGCCTGCATGGTAAAGAATATTTTCCTTGTGGTTTCTAACGTCAGGCTCGCTTGACACAGTAAACAAAAGAGAGGATACTATATCAGAGGCACACCAAACAGGATGCGATCTCTATCAGAGGACCATAAACGGAATACTCTATCAGTGGGAACAAGAGGGAGATTCTATCATAGTAGCAAAAGCGATGATCTTTATCGAAGGCCAAAACGCGAGGATCTCTATACAAAGGTAACAGCTGACCAAAGGCACCGCACCTCTCATCACAGCAGCGCTAAGCAGAAAAAGGAGATCTCTATCAGTGGCCAACGACGGAGGAATCTCCTATCATACGGTACACAACGGATGATCTCTATCAACTACCACCGGCCACCCACGGGCACGGACTCTCCTCTATCATGAAGGTACAAAGGATGATCTCTACTCAGTAGGCTATATAATAGGAGGATCTCTCACTCATAGGACTACACACACAGCGCGTACTATATCAACGGGACAAAAAAGGAGATCTCTATCAGTGGCACAAGAGGAGAATCTCTATCATAGGTACAAAATAACATTCTGCATCTCTTCCACACTCATCCACCTCATCACGGCAACAAAGGGAGATCTCTATCTATAGGTACACCACACCTACACCAGGATGATCTCCCCTATTCAGAGCACAAAAAAGGTACGAGAACACTCCTAATTCCATCATAGTACCAAACCTAACCCCACCACCCCCCAACCAAAAGGAGGATCTCTATCAGAGGCACAAAAGGAGATCTCTAAGTGGCACAAGAGGAGGATCTCTATCATAGGTACCAAAAGGATGTCTCTATCATCAGGCACAATAGGGAGGCATTCTCTATCACATTAGGTACAAAAGGATGATTCTATCAGAGGTCACAAAAGGGAGGTATCTCTATCATAGGTACACATAAAGGAGGATCTCTATCAGAGGCACAAAAGGAGATCTCTATCAGTGGCACAAGAGGAGGATCTCTATGATAGGTACAAAAGGATGATCTCTATCATAGGCACAAAGGGAGGATCTCTATCATAGGTACAAAAGGATGATCTCTATCAGAGGCACAAAAGGAGGATCTCTATCATAGGTACAAAAGGAGGATCTCTATCAGAGGCACAAAAGGAGATCTCTATCAGTGGCACAAGAGGAGGATCCTATCATAGGTACAAAAGGATGATCTCTATCATAGGCACAAAGGGAGGATCTCTATCATAGGTACAAAAGGATGATCTCTATCAGAGGCACAAAAGGAGGATCTCTATCATAGGTACAAAAGGAGGATCTCTATCAGAGGCACAAAAGGAGATCTCTATCAGTGGCACAAGAGGAGGATCTCTATCATAGGTACAAAAGGATGATCTCTATCATAAGCACAAAGGGAGGATCTCTATCATAGGTACAAAAGGAGGATCTCTATCATAGGCACAAAGGGAGGATCTCTATCATAGGTACAAAAGGAGGATCTCTATCAGAGGCACAAAAGGAGGATCTCTATCATAGGCACAAAGGGAGGATCTCTATCATAGGTACAAAAGGAGGATTTCTATCAGAGGCACAAAACTCACAACAACTTGAACTCCAGAAAAATATTTCTCTACTCTGAAAAGGCTCAAAACCTTCTTTCTCAATTCTATACGAGAATAAAGACTAAAAATAATAGGTTTAATGCGTGCTCGTAATAGCTGCAATTAAACTGAGAAAATTTTCAAGCATTTTACTCTTATAATGTTGAGAGCGAGAATATATTTTTGTATATAAAATAATTTTATTTTTGGAGATTTCAACTTTTAACTTTGAATAATTCGGTCCAAATAATTATATTCTTCATACGTACCTATATTATATACTATATTATATATATACTTATTATATATATATATATATATATAATATTATATTATTATATAATATATATATATATATATATATAATATATATAATAATACATATATACTATATATATAACTTACTCCATATATAATAAAAACTGCTACAATCGCGAAGCTCCGCTGAACGCGAGTGTTCAGGCCTTGCAATTTAATCGCGAGCTTCGCATGTATATCATCCAACAATAAAATAATTCCATTTACCTCACAATCGAAAAGTTATTTAAATTGCTACAAACAAAGCCACGTTTAAAACCTATCTCAGGTCTAATATTTCTAAACGAAATTAATAAATTAATTTAATTAGGCTTGCCTGAAAAGCGAGGTACGCTTGTATGGGCGCTTTCAGCTCATTTTCGCTCTGCTACTCCTCCGCGGTACACATATGTCGTAAATATTTGCATTAATACTAATTGATTCACTAAATATGTAATATATTCTAAATATATTATGATATATATATATATATACTATATATATTACTATAATATAATTAGATTTTAATATATATTATATTATATATATATAATATATATACTATACTATATACCTATATATATATATATAGTATATCATACTACTATATATATATATATATATATATATATTTATATATAAATATATATATTATAATATATATATTATCATTATATACCTTATATATATTATATATATATATTATCATTAAAATATATACATACTATATACTACATATATACTAATATATACCTTCATAACTATTATATATACATATATATATCCTCTATACTCTCACTCATACCTATATACTATAATACTATAATATACTATTATACTATATATGTTCTATATATCATATCTATATTATTATGCGCTACTCTATATCATATATATATATACTATATATAATATATATATATATATATATATATATATTAATACATATACATCATTCATACTACGACGTATCATCCATTATATACATCACCCTTAATTCACCCCTCACACTACACCATTACTATCATAGCCACATCATATCATCATTCCCTACCACTATAATCAATCCTGACCCTATATACCTACCTCTAACCTACTATCCCATACTCACATATCACACCACTCAATACAGTTTAATATACTATCATTCTCTCACTTACTCAACTACACATATACTATACACTATATATATAATTTATACTATACTATATATTATATATTTATATATCAATACACATATATATACATAATATATATTATATATATCCCTATATATTATATATAATATATAACTAATATATTACTCTAATATATTTATATATATAATATAATATATATAATATACATAAATTATATATATATAACTCATATATCATTCATAATATTATAGGCCTATTTACTAAGATGTTCGACTCCAGGAACCAAATCAAATAAAAAATATGTAACGTAATTTCAATGATTTGAGGTTAAATACATTATAAAATACTGGATTTTCAAATGTAATTAATTAATTAACAAATTAAGAAAGAAAATTGACATATTTTTTTGTGCTTTACACACCTATAGTTCTTATAAAAGGATGAGATAAGCTTTAGAAGCGCTGCTTAGGCGCATTTAATTTCAGTTTAACAATTTGATGAATGTATACGTAAATTTTGTAGAAACACCTTGACAGTATACATCTGATCTTTGACTTATTTTCTAATATATTTTATGTTTCTGATAGAGCTGCTGGGGCCTTCCGGCCCCCCCCTCTATATCAACCCCCCGTCCCCCCGCACAGCGGGGTGCCCCGCTCGCAGCTCGCGGGTCCGGGGCATTTAGTTTTCTTTATTTAAAAAAAAATACCCATAAATTATAATACTAATCGAAAATCAAATAATAATATGAAAGAAACTTAGAAAAAAACATTAAATTCCTATTAAATAAAATAATACATGAATATCATAATAATAATAATAATAATACAATAATAAATAATAATAATTAATCAATTGATAATATTTGACGGTTCTATTGTATTCAGGTTCCTTACTTTCTTAAAAATTAAAAACTGCAAAGATGAGGAGGAAAATAATAGAAATTGCAGCAATAACGAAAAGGCCCGAAATTCAGTTGTTTTTCTTCTCGAAATTTCCCCGTAATAAAATGGATGTCAAACATCTTACTAAATGTCGCATATTAATATATATAATATATAATACTATATGTATAGTAATATTATACTATATATATATATATATATAATATATATTATATATATATATATACCTATATATATAATATATATATCATATAGTATATACTAACTATATTAATAATACCTATATATTAATTTTATATTTATATTTTATCGGAACATATAAATGTTTTCCCATTGTTCTCATAACAAAATATTAGTGGTATTTACCAGTATAACCATATATTACATGAATATTATATAATATATATAGCTATATTCACAACCTATACCCTATATATCATATATATATATTACCTATCCACTGACCTAACTATAGCTATATTATATACTCTAACTTAACTATATATATATAATATAATATATCACAATATACCTAGTACTAACTATATACTATATATATATAACTAATATATATTATATCTATATATATTATATATATAATATAATATATATACTATCATATATATATATATATATATTATAATACTATATATATATAATACTATAACTATAACCTATACTCATACCTATATATACTAACTAATATACTTATATAATATCTTATTATATACTATACTACTATACTATATAATATATATAATACTATGATACCTAACTATATATACCCCCTATCACCTCAGTTATTACTGACTACTCTACTACCACATAATACCTACTCCTCACCTATTCCCTCCTATATAATATACTTATTAATCATATATCAATTACTGCATATATACGAAGAGATTTTAAAATCATTAACTAAAATTAATTTCCATAATAAAAAATCTTATACCCTATCTACCCTCATAATATACCTAACCTACATAACATCTATATCATGACACTACACTCTCCTATATCATATACGTTAATTAATATTAATATTAACTAATACCATATACTACTCTATATATATCCTATTACTATATATTAATATATACCTATATACTATATAACTATAACTATATAATAATATACCATATATAATATATATATCCTACATATATAAATATACTACTTATTACTATACTTATATTACTATACCTATACTATAACTTATATATATTTATATACTTATATCCTATCAATATATAATAAAACTGAAGACTATATCTCATAATATATATACTTCTAATAAAAATTTATGAACCATACTCATAATATATATATATACTTACTATTAAATATATTACTATATTATAATATTATCATTTATAATAATATATATAATAATTATACATCAATCATATATATATATATATATTAATACTAATATAATATAATATTATAATATATATATAATATATACTAACACTACATATTATTATATATATATATTATATTCAATATACTATATAATACATACCTCACTATAACTACATATATAATATTACTTACTATATATATATAATATCTATATAATATATAGTATAATAACAATAATATATACTAATACTATCATCATAATTAATTTTTATAATCAATTTATCAAATATTAAAAAATATAATTAAACCCTATTACTTTTTTCTTTAAACTCACTCTTAAACCTATACTTTTAATTTATTAAATAATTTTAAATATAATAAAATAAAATTTATATATACTATATTATATAATAAATATATATCCATATAATTACTAATATAATTATTATTATATCACTATCATACTAATATATATAATATATATAGTACTAAATTAATATACTAATATATATATATATATATATATAATAAATCATCATATATATATATAATACCATATATATACTATATATACTACATAATAATATAAATATATACTATAAACTATACTAAATATATCGTACATAATTTCATAAAATAGAAAATTATGACCATACATAACATATATAGCTATATATATATATCTCCTATCTATACCCTATATAAATATATACATATATTATATATATATCACCTATAATATTATAATTAATACTATATATATATCACTTATATATATATATTATATATACTATTACTAATACTAAGAAATGGGCGAACCTCTAGTAATCTTTTTTAACTACTCGTCCGCTCTCTCTACTCTCTCAGTACGTCTCTCTCCTTCTATATATAATATATATATATATATTATATTCCTATAATAATAATATATATAACTATTATATATAATATATATATTACATATATATATATTATACTATATAATTTATACTTTACCTATTATCTATAATAATATATATATATATATATAATAATTCACTATATAACTATATATATAATACTATAATACTATATTATGACATATTATCTTATATATTATTATATTTATATACTTATAATATATATATATAACTAATACCTAAATATATACCATATATACTACTAATATCTACTATACTATATATACTATATAATATACTATACTCTATTATAACACATATATATATATAATCTAATACAATTTCTCATATTCATATATATATAAATATAATATATACTTTACTACTACTTATTATAAATATATACTACATATACTATCATCTATAATATATATATACTATATCCCTTACTTATTACATAATAATAATACACTTATAATAATACTCATAATTATTCACCTCTTCTGATATTTATTAATTATTATTATACTATAATACTACTATAATTAATATTAACCTATATAAAAAAATCTCCTACTATCTATACTATATATATATCATATATACTATATAATATACTATATTATAATATATTTAAATAATATATAAATATTCATAATATCTCACTAATAACATCAACTAACTACCATATAATATCTAATATATATATATAATCATCCTATATACCTTATCGTTCACACATATATATCCTTTCACTTTCTATTCACACATTTCTTCTCTCTCACCTTCTCTATATGCACCACAGACTGGGGTACAAGGTGCATGTACAAGCACTCGGAAAAGAAAAACGTAAGGAACCAGAACATGACAAACCGTCGAAAAGAAAACGCCCCCATGCCTTACCGCCACGCCCCTCTGTAACAATTAATTAGTGACGAAGCTCGTCACAAACGACAGAAAATCCACCACTAGAAGCATCAATCGGGACCGCGACTGGACCCTCACTATGGATAAATCGTCAATTGTAAGGCGTTCTACCCCTGGCCAGGTGGCCACAACCATGCACCCCCATACAAACCCCCGCCATTTTCTCCTTCCTATTAGCACCTTTATTCTCGCCCTCCTGCACAAAACTACACATTTCTCTTCCTTCATGCCACACTTCGTATCATCCAGCGACATCCACAACTCCATCTCTTACGGTCTACATCCAGCCGGATTACGGTTCCAACACACTCTCCACTATACATCCGCTTAAACTAACCGACATCATCATCATCATCATACACCTTTTCCACATGACCAACCATACTGCAACATACTTTACAATTTCTATCCACTCTCATTTACCGCCCCTTTCTTCACCACCACACAAACTCCCTCTAATACGTACTTCATCACCTCACTTCATTAATTCTTCTTCTACACCATAGCTGCCCCTTAAAGATTGTCCCATCCTGGATCATCATTGAAAACTTTAGATCTATACTTCTAATATTCCAATTTAAGAAATTAAAATTTTATATTACTATATACTACCCTCAACATAAATCTAAATATTATATATATATATATATATATAATATATCTATTATTATATATACTACCTATATATATCATATTACTATATATTACGTACTACCCATAGAAATTACATCTAATAAATATTATATTAATACTAACTTGAGTCTCCACCTTTAAAATATCTTTTCTATGTAAATGTATTTCTATTGTAAGCCTTCCACGCTTTAACTTTTAATAATTTCAAAGCATTACATTTATCTCTTCACCTATTGTTTTAAAAGTACATTTTAAGTATATTTTAAAATATTTATCGTTTGTTGAATTAACATATTTTTGTTATAAACAAATATTCATGTTATTATGTATGTATTTAAATATATCATTAGGAACAGAGTATTTATAAAAAAACTTTATACTAACCAACTTCACCAGAATACACATATTTCTGCTTTCCCTCCTTTGGGCCGCATTAAGTTCTATTATTTACTGTGTTCACAGTCATATATTGATAGCGCGGCTTATTCTTCTCCCTTCTCTTCTTTACAATTTTGCATAATCTTTCCTCCACTACTTCTAATCTATTGTAAATAATCTTCATTCTATTCTGACCCCAACTTTCTCGCAAAACAACTATGAAAATTCATTCGAAAGCACTTCTGTGAAATTTGCAAAATTAAAGCATCGCTTTCTATGCAATGTCAACTCCGTGCTAAGGCACGAGTGCCAAGGAGCTCGACCTCTCGAATTTATATAATTATATCATATATATGTATATATATATATATATATATATTATATAGTATAGATTGTTTCATAATATTAATATATAATATCATATATATAATATATTAATATATATATATACTATACTTCAACCTAATAAGGACCACCTCACCTAAATACTTATACCTATATCTACCCTATACCTATATACTTTGCGCCAGGCACTTAACCTTAAACACCTCAAGTAACTCTATTTCATTCTGTTCTCTTCTAATCCACTCACCAAATTTCAGCCTTCTACGTCCATTTCCGAAAAGTTTTTGGCCTCATCACCCACCCGCTATAGGAAGCCATATATATATACTAATATATATAATACATCCACTATACTATATGTATCTTCTCAAGAAGGATCTATTTTAACCCTTCTACTATTTAATATATATAATATCTAATACTATATATACTTAATCATATATAAAATTATACTTAATATATCATAACATCTGATCCAACATCATGGGTTGAAGGATTGGAGAGTCATTTAAATATTCGTATATGATAACCACCTTAAAAATACTATATTAAATTTACATATTATATATATATAATATACTATATATTATATATATAATAATATACCATATATTATTACTCAGATATATATATATAATCACTATATATATATTATATATATATACTATTACTATAATAAATATAATAATACTCTACAATATATAATAATACATTATATATCTATATATTATAACCCCCCTATTATATATACTATATACTATAGTATACATACCCTCTACTATCTACCCCCCTATCCATATATATATTATCCATACATAATATAAGCGCTATCCCTACTAATATACATATCATATACCTTATTACTATACTATCAATATATATATCATATACATAATACTACCTAAGTACCACCTACCCACATACTTAAGCTATACTAATAATTATACACTACTATCATCAATATATATAAAATATACTTATACACACAACTCACACCCCCTCATACCAACCCACTCACACCTCACTCACCCTCACCACCCCCATCCACTCACCTCCCACACTCACACACACACATATATACTAATATAATAATATAATATATTATTTAAGCATAAAATGAAAGATATCAAATAGAATAATAGAAACAATATAAAATAAAATTAATGTTTTTCAAACAATAATAAAATCAAAAATGTACGCCGAGCACGTTGCACGCCTGTTACACGCAACGCTTTGCGCACACGTTTAAAATGGTATCTTAAAATAATAATATAATAATCACATAAATACATAATAATACATTATAATAATAATTAACTAATAAATTAATAATAAATACATAATACATAATAATCAATAATAATTAAAATCTAGCGCGAAGCGTTGCCCGTGCACGAGTACAGTCTGTTACCAACGGCAACGCTAGCAGCTATATTTGATAATTTAATAATAACTACTAATAACAATAATAATAATATAAATAATATATAATCAATAATAATACCATTAATAAACGTCACTATAATAATAACTAATAATTAATCATCATCTTTTCCTTATTAATATGTTGTTTAGTCTCTCATTGTCAATCTCAATACTTTTCCCCATTAATATATTTATTTTTCTTTTAAAAAGTTTGAAACCAAATGAAATACAGATTCTTTACTCGTCAAAATAAAATGGAACAGTAATATTGGTAATAGTATACTAGATAATAATAATATATAATAATAATCATAAATAATCCAATAATAATAATCAATAATTCAGTTTAGGGAACATAATCATTAATTCATCAATTAATAAAATAATAATATAAATAAATAACTAATAATAATAATAATAATATAATAAATAATAATAATGTGAGATACACAACTAACATAGTCCTGCCCAGAACACCCAGAGTTTGGCAATGCCACCATGTTGGCCAATGTCATCACTTACTTTGGGATCTCTTCAATAGTGATAATAATCGTTGTAGAACGTAACCGAACACGAACCAAACGATCGCGAAGTGTTGCAGGACTAGTTTGCACGCGTTAATGCGAACCGTCCCCGCGAACAGTTTGTTGAGCTC